>CATIWQ010324364.1:0-12050 GCA_949673415.1 Euphorbia schlechtendalii | reverse complement strand
ATCAAACAAGTAAGCAAAATTATCGTACTTCATTGAATGAGCCTCGTAGGCAAAATTATCAAAGACATCAGAAATATTCATCATTACATCATCAATTTCCTCCTCCACAGGCAGAGGGGCTTCAATTGTTGCAGCAACAGGTGTGTCGGCGGTAGGCTCTGCCTCAAGGGTGGTCTGTACCAGCTTCTTAGTGAGGAGCTTGATAGTGCTTGGTAGATCTTGATCTCTCGCATCACCTTTCTTCATCAGCTCGTTAACAGCTTTAGTGAGAGCTGCCATTGCATCTTCCAGTACTCTACCCTTTCCAGACTCCTCGATCGGGGTTATCGCTTGGGTTGGTTTTTCTTCCAAATCAGCATCAACGAGTGGTTCAATCAGCTTGCCTGTCTTGAAGTCAAAGACATTGTTGAATATCTCGAGCCCCTTGACTTCTTCTCCATTCAGGATCGTTGGTTCTAGTTCTCCCAGATATGCCTTAGTTCCTTCCACCTTGCAGACGCTTACCATGTTATAAAACTTGGGCAGTTTATTCTTGTACATTTTCATGCTCGGGGTGAAACCTAGACCCAATCCAGGCATGACAAGAATAGGGTCAATGGCCTTGATAATCCCCTGATGATATTTCCCCAAGCCTTTTCCAAGGATAAAACCTTGCTTTTTCATTTGAGCTCTAAGGCTTCCAGGGAAAAAATGATATCCCTTTAGGGTTCCGCACCCCTTCTTCTTTTCTTTAGTGGCCATTGCCACCCTCAGCCCTTGCGTTGTTCTCTCCTCAAATGCGGCAGCCGCCATCATTGATTCCTCATCAGCCTCGATCATCACCGACCTCCCTTTATGAATAAGCTTTATCTTCTGGTGCAGAGTAGAAGGGACTACCCCTATTGCATGGATCCATGGCATGCATAGAAGCAATGAATAAGTTACTGGAATATCCAGCATAGTGAACTTCACATTAGAGGTCACTCCTCCAGCGGTGACCTCTGCTTCAAAGCTTGCTACTACACCCCTCTTCGAATCATCGTAGGCACGGATCACCTTGTCAGATTTGGCGAGCATATCCTCCCTTAGCCCTAGGTGAGGTAGGACCTTAAGAGGGCAAAGATTGAGAGCCAAGCCATCATCTACCACTACACATGGTATTGCATGATAAAAAATTTGAACCCTGATAAATAAGGCCCGATTATGCAGTCCTAGTTCCTGCGGTAGTTCCAACTAATAAAAATTTATGGATGGCATCTGAGGGGGGACAATTCCTTCCCCGATGGTAGCACACATCTTGATTGCTGAGGTTGTAGGTGTGGCAGGCATTTCCATCAACCTCTTGACTAAACCCATCCTATGCTTTTGCGATGTCTCAAGCAACCTCCAGAATACTATATTTGGCCTGAGTTCCCTTCAACTGATTTTCCAGAGGGTCTATGTCTAACATGTCTTCATCTACCTTTGGGGTAGAGGTGGCTCGGGCTATTCCCTTGCTACTTCCTCTGGATTGGAGTCATTGAGCTGTACAGTCTCATCCCTTCTAAAAACTCTACCACTCCGAGTAAATCTTAGTACTCCATTCTCCATCACTCTTGTTTCCTTGGAATTGACCCAAGGGTACTGGTCGTATCCATCCTCCGCTTGGCCATGTCGCCCCTTCAACCTATAAGAATCCAAGCTTATGGGCTTCTTCCCACCAGAAATGATCTAACCTTCAACTGAGGTTCCTTCTTCGAGTTTCCTTTTCCTTCTCGACTTAGGGACATATACATCAAGATCAATGGGCACCCTTGTTGGTGCTTTCCCGGATTCCACCTTCATGGCATCCCTTCGTGGTTCACCTTCCTCTACTGAGAATGCTTTTGCCAAAGGATAATCTTTGGTGCGTTCATCTTCATTAGCCACTGCATTCACCACTGGGTTAGACCAAGATAGCATCGCTAGCACAGAATCAGCGAGTATCCCTGATCCTACTGTGTGGACATTATGGTGTCTGGTCATTATCTCCCTGTTAAGATGATGAGCGTGAAAAGATAACTCCTCAAAATCTGGGACTACAAGCCTTGACAAATTATAGCGATACCAATCCCCGGGATCCACCTATTATCAATTGTATTGCAGAAAGCTCAGATGGTCTTGGTGCCACCACTAAATAGATAAACATCCACTGCTTTACGTAGCCGGTGAGTGATTCTCCTTCCCTCTGTACACAAGCGAGCAGATCTCACATTGTTTGTTTCAGAGGTTCAAAAAATGCGAACTCCACCTGGAACTCTGCAGAGATGTAGTTCTAATTACTCTTGGTCTCGACTAATTGCATTTCGTGCCACTGACTTGCTACTCTTGCTAGTGAGCACGGAAATAGTGTAGCTATCATGTTTTGAGAGACGCCCTGCGCTCGACACAAGATATAAAACTTGGACAAGTGGGAAGATGGTGGGTCATTCCCATTAAAAACCGACATACCGGCTAAGCTAAAAGTAGCTCTCGGGACTTCTTCCTACTCTCTAATCACTCGATTACTTGACTCAGAATCAAGCATCTCCATCACATCATCTGAGTTCATCCCCAACTCAATCACCATCACATACTCCTCTTCTTTGCCGGCCGGTGCTCCTCCTGACTATTCTCTCCCTACATGAAGCAACGTAGGTTTCTGGCCGGTAAATACCGGCATCCCAGTAAAGTTGATTTCAACAGCTTTAATCTTACCCCTACACCCTTGGCGGTTCGATTCTTCCTCCAGCATCTTCAAAACCCGAGTAGGATCGCTTCCTAACCCAACCATCATCACAAATTCTCCAAGCCCTTCAGAGAGGAAGCTCAAGACCTTCCACTCTTCTAAACCTGAGTTAATCATTCCTACCCTTGCCACAAAATTCAGCATAGGGCTATTCTTCGTACTGGGCTTAAGCGCAGGCTCATGGATGACCTTATCAGCCACTAATTTCTTAATAGCTTTAAGCAACTCCTTGTAGTTATTTGTACGGTGTCCCACGGCCACATGATAATGGCAGTAATTGTTTTTCTCTTCTTGGCTGGGAGGGACATGCTTCTTCAAGCTCTCCAACTGATTAAGTTCATGCAGCTTGGTGAACAAGAACCCCAAGTTAGCAGCATATGGTGAGATGCCATGATATTCTTCCTTTAGTAACCTAACAGCGGCTACCTTCTCTTCATTCACCAATTGTACTACCAGTTGCTTCACCTTCACCTGCACCGGATTGGAATCATTCTTTCTGTAATAGGGCTTAGCAACCTGCTACCCCGTTTCCTCCTCCATGGCATCATAGCGTTCGATCTTCTCAGCTAGCATGAAAACTTCTTGATAGGTATGGAAAGGCTCAGATCCCAGCCTCTTCCTATAAGATGGTAGTGCACCATCTAACAACTTTACGATCATTTCTAGCAAAGATAGACGAGATTGTAAACATACTTGCATAGCCATCCAACTCTCGAAATAGGGTTTGAAGTTCTCCCCCTGTTTTTGCTTCACTGCCTCCAGATTCTGCATCGTGGTGATTATTAGAGTATTGAACACAGAATGGTCCACCATTACCTGGGATAAACGTCCCTAGTCATAGGCTATGTCTACTGGTAAATGATTGTAACATTCATTTACAAGGCTTCCTAGCGTGCCAATGAATAACTTGGCCATCATACAGTCACTGATCCTTAAAGCCCTCATCACGTTTTGATAATGTGTGATATGCACAAGTGGATCCGTAATGCCCATGTACTTTTTGAATTAGGGCATAGCAAAGGTTGGCGGTAAAGCATCCTCATCCCCATTTGTGGGCTACAATGGGATTGCACCCTCTGCCCCTGCACATGAGTGGCTAAGAATTATCTCGAGAGTTCAGCCATTCCAGGCTGTTAAGGATACTATTTGGGGTATCCGAGAAACCCCCATACTGTGAATTCTAGTAATACTGCCTCTGACCTTAGAATGTTTGAGAGGGTTTGCCCTAGCTGGGCACTATAGGCTGAGCCATCCCTTGAATAAAGGGAATGTAATTAGAAGAGGGCCTAATCTTTTAAGACCCCACTACCCTTGGGCCGAAAGAAGCATGCCCCGGCTACCCCAGGAAGAATTAGCCAACCACTTGTGGCTCATACACTGTCTGTGGCTGACTCTGCCCAGAACCGAACTAATAGAAGTTAGGGGCGACTATTGCAGAACTTGGAAATATAGCAGCGGAAGATGACGGTCCTCCCGGTAGGATTGTACCACCCACATTTGGTACCACATCATTTACCCTCTACTCGGGTTGCCCAATTTTAGTGTAGCTATTGAGGATTGACACAAACTAGTCACTATTAGTAAAAGCATTCATAGCTGCAGCAATCTCGGTGCTCACCGATGATTGATTTGCTTACGGGTTCTAGGATGCCCCAAGAGTTTTCTCATTAATCACATTCTCTTCCTACTGATTAGACATATTGTGAAAACTACGAGGAGTGTCTTGATCTAAATCCAAGCTGGAGTCGGTGTACGGAACTCCTTCCTGATGAGCTGTGAGTGGAGATAGACGAATCAGTTAGCCAGAAGCCTTGTTCCAAGTTTTCTTAAGAAGTGGCTATTTCCTAGCTGACATACACAAGGAGATCATTAGGGAATGCATGTAAAATCATGATGTGTGTGATTGATGCCTGAGATGTTTAATGTTATGGCTTCGAAAAAGGGTAAGCGTGCCATGATGTAAGATAAAATTACACACAAAAGAACAGAATCGTTAGTACATGTGATGAATGAAGGTCCATTGATTTTGAGATCTATATCCTATCCTTGGATAACATAAAGTGGAATGATGCAATGAAGTGGCCTAATTACCCATGTGGTGATAGGTCAAAGGTTCGAGAGCTAACTCTCTTTATGTGTGAGTAGGCTGTGTGACATACTCTAGTGTAAGGTATTCTCTAAATGTATGGAGAAAAAATACCGTAAGCAACACATAAATAAATGTTTTGATCATTTAGCCCCTATCGGGCCAAAGTCTTAAATGTCAATAGACATTATCACTAAAGGTATGTAGTGATGTGTGAGCAAAAGTTCACCCCATCGGGGCTTGGGTTAGGACATCAACTGGGATATCCTTTGTGTTCACGTTTAACTAAGGTAAGCTTCTAGTATATACGGGTGCCCCAGAAGGGCAGTAATTCGGATGCCAAATGGGCATCGTGTCAGGATTTTGGTAAGTTTGTCTTAGGAGTCGAATGTCATGTGGACATCGTGCAAAAATGTGGGTGAGTGATGCAACATGATTCTAGTTGGTTTCAAGTCATCCTAAGGTGACACGATCTCAAGTGTCTATTGAGTTCCTAATCATGAATGACATCAGATCATGTTTAATATGAGAGTGTGTGTTCAAGTATCTGCACTAAGATTCGTGGTTAACATGGCACATTTGTACAATGCATGATGAATTGGAAAGTGGTAAACACTTAGCACATAGCACACAATATCTTTCTTCCAACCATACAACTCCCACACATAGGGTTTTTGGCTAGTCTCTATCCTAAGTTTGGTTCATCTTAGTACTGTGAGGATACTAAGGAGCGCACCTGCAGGAAAATATAATGCATGATCGCGTGTTTGGGTAACACCCTTGGGAAAATTCCTACAGCTTATTTACATGAGGGTTTTAAAATGGGTTGCTGATGTAGAAGGTTCTTGTTACACTGAAATACACTCCAACCCTCTCCCCAAATAGGTTCTAATGAGGTAGGTACATGCGATATGGTAACAAGTGCTCCACTCGCTCAAGTACTATCTATTCTCAGGGGGCAAATTAGTATAAGAGAAAGCTTCACAATAATAGGGGTACCTTAGACTTATGGGCTAATCCCTTCTACTGCAATGCGTTATAATGAATATGTCAAAATTAAGAGAAAATAGAATAATGTGAACAATAATTTTCGGCACTTATCCAAAATCTAAAACCTTTGAAAAAAACAAGTTTTAGAAAAAATCCCCAGCCAAGTCGCCACTGTGAGCGGGCGACATGGAGCGGTGGGCTGAGAGAGCGCGGAATGAGAGGTGTGGTCCACCAGGGCTTTGGAAAAAAGGTGCACCGAGTCAGGGACCTGGGAAAAAAGATTGAAAGAGAAGGGTGAAAACATTTTAGATCGGTTCGAACCCGAATCCCCCATCTCTTAGTGTGGAGTTGCCACTTGGATTAGCTCTTTCTAGGAATTAGAGTCCTGTGAGGCTTAAAGTCAGGGGGATGGCCGACCAAGACACAGAGATTCAGGTTTGGGATAAGTTGCTTATTTCTCATTGGATCACATTATATTACACCTACAGAAAACCGTATTCTCTTAATTGTGCATGTTCACAATTAGGTCATTTTTTATTTTAAATGCATGGTTCACGTATTGTAAAATAAACCATTCACAAAGCGAAATAATAAACCATCCACAAAGTAGTAAATAAGTGCAGAAAATAAAGGCGGAAAATAAAAATTACAAGGCTTTCAAAAAATCGAGGGATGCAACCGCCTGCTAACCTATTAATTACATTTCCCAAAAATTGAAATTGCGATACCCGAAGGAAAATTAAAATCCTAAACATACATCTAATCCTAATCTACCTGCATCCATAAAGGTTAGCACAGGGGATAGCACGTATGTTCGATTTTGAATTTAGCGAGGCTCGTGTGGCCTAAAAAAATCAATCTTGATATTGTGTTTGTTATTTAAATAAAACCGTCCATTTTATTAGCAGATTGGTTGCTCATTTTAATTAATGAAAATGCTTGCATGGTAAAAGGTGAGGTCTGTTATCCGGGAATATGTTTAATTCCCTTTGTGGGGATGTTCTAACATACATCTCCTTTTAATAAAGAAAAAGATGAAGAAGTATTACAATAGTTAAAATACAATAAAAGTAATTAAAATCCTAGGTTCACAGATTGAACACTGAAAGCAAAAGAATTGCAGTTCTAGGAACTCAGAGGCTTACCCTTACTGAATGAATCCACTTTGAAGATATCCGATTGGCGTTGAAAATCCTCCTCATCCTTTAAGTTTCGGTAAAAAATTGTGTTGGAAGTCCAATAAAAGTTCATCTTGTTCTTTGAAACTAAAGTTGTTCTAAAGCTATATTTTTATCTGATAATTTTCGAGATCTGGATTATCGAAAAAGACCCGACTATTAATAGGAAAATCCTGAAAAATCCAAAAAAGGTAAGTTTTTTCTGCGAGGGGCCTCGCCGTAGAAAATCTTGGCAAGGCTCCTCGCCGTGTCCTTGGCGAGGCATCCTCGCCAAGACCCTTGGCGAGGTCTTGCCAATGTCCTTGGCGTGGCCTCGCCAAGATTTTCCCCGGGTTTTCGTTTTTGAATTTTTCTTGTATTTTGGTATTTTTTTTAATTAATTAATTTCTGAATAAAATTAGATAATTTTATTGAAAATGTCTTTCTGAATTAGAGACGAGGAGGATTTCCATTCGAATACGTTAGGATACTCAAAAATTGTGTTATTCAAGGATAAAATCTCGAAAAAGCCGTCATCATCGAACACACGAGCTGGTACAAAATCCTATGCTCACACTAACCGATCGCAAGATCGAGGATGTCTCGAAGGAGGTAGTATCTACAAAGGACGTGAGCCACAGCATAGCGAAGCTGATGGAATTCGAGTTCGTGTTCTTGCTTGTAAATGATAATAAGCATGATGAGGTCCTCAAGCTCCTTAAGGATATCTCCAAGAAGCTGGACAAAGCCCCTGTTGCTGATCCTGACTCTCTTCACACAATAAAGATGGATACCATTCAACGAGAAGTCAGTGATCACATCACAGATAAGGTCTCTCTTTCATAGAAGTTTCTTGTATCCGCAATGGGAAAATCTTTCTAGACATGCCTATGCCAAGTGCTCCTCCAACAGAATCCCTCTGCCCTGAGATCGGAATGTCAACCCACGAGAAGCTGAACTTCATTAAACTAAGGTGGAAGATCTGATGAACAAGGTGGACATGCTACTCAGAATGGGAGAGCTGGATGGAAAAGACATCGATTATACTTCCAAGAGTATAGAATCCTTCGGTCCCAAGCTTCTTGACATCAAGGCTCAGCTAAAGATTGCACTGACAGCAACTGACTTCCGTGGTCTTCTTCAATGTTTTCAAAAGTTTGTCAGTTAAGGCTTTGATCAGATAGATCATCTCTCGCACTTCCATCATCTTCTTCTTAGCGAACTAAATAACCAAGACTTTCTCTCAATAAAAGACAAGGAGTAATTGGAGTAGGAGATTTCCCTGTAGATCATTGGCCAGCAAGAGAGCTTCCAAGCTGCACTCGACGCCTTTAATGTCTGTCTTGATCAAATTATTCAAGGTTAGATAGCAAAGGGGGAGAAGGTAGCTAAAGATGCGCTTAGAACGGCAAATCTTAACAAGGGATATCTTCCGAGGCAAGAATAAAACTGCAGGATCTTCCTCTTCCGTGCATATAAGACAGATTAGGCCATGATCCAATAGATGTAGAACTTGTAATAGGACTTATTGTAATCTTAGTTCATGATATATTTTATGTACTGACTAAGTAACTTTTTGAGATGTAAATAAAATTACAAGTTCCTACCACAAGTTAAGATCTTATTAACTTTTTATGCTGAGTATGTTTTGTATTGTACATCTAATCATGTGACATAGGAAAACATAAAAGAGACCAAATCTTTGAAGATAAAGCTGAAGTAAAACACCATCCCTATCAAGAAGAAATCCTCTAAGTATGGGGGAGTTGAGCTGCTTGTAGAAGATTCACTTAGTATGGGGGAGCTCAAGTTGACTAAGGGAAGTCACTCAGCACAAGGAAGTTTTACATCATTTTCATGTATTCTGTAATCTTTGAACTATTTATTCAATTATCTTCTTTTCTTACCTAATTTGCTATCTATAAAAAATGGTGGAGATTGTAAAACCCAAGTTAATAGTACTTCACAGTACTGAGTAGTTTTGGAAACAACAAGCTGACTAGGATAATAAAATTAATTGAATACTAAGTAGACTCTTAATTAATAAAGCTAACTTGAGTTTATTCAAGGGAGAATTTCTCAGTATCACCAGATGGTTAATTAAGTTATGACTTAGAGTAAGAAAAGCTGAGTCTATGCTAAGTAATAAATAATTTAGAATTACGTCACTCAGCTTGTGCTGACTCTCTACTTTACTTAATTAAAAGAATTTTGTTTTACACATAGAGACGTAATGACACATGTGCTACTAACGTTGTCTGTGATGGAACAAAATATTCTTTTAATGCTTTTTGGGATAAAAGTCGCTGAAATTAATAAAGAATCCTATAATCCTCACAACTTTAAAATTGACAGTACGGTTGTCAGAGATTCCTCGCTACAGTCCAAGTAGAAGGAGTTTCTGTTATGCACCGCTTCTCAAGTGTCTCTGCGCGATTCTGCCAATGTCAGCAAAGTCATCCAATGGGAAAACTCCATGTTGCATTATAATGCACCTCTCTCAAAACCAAATTGCTTGAAGACAAATGAGAATTTGTCAACGGAATTATATCGCGCCTCAACGTTCAAATTCCTATCTCTAAATAGCCTGGAATCTACCTCCAACGGGAAGATTGGAAAGATTAAAAGAGATGAGAAATTAAATATTAGCGATCTCATAAAGTTTGCAATGGCTACTTCGTAGAGATTCAAAGTATAAATAGAATACTGGAGAAGACGTTCAAACTTGGTGAATTACCGCGAATTTCTTAAGAGTTAAAATGCTGCACAAATTACTCTAGCTTCCAAAGAAATTTCATTGTAAGCAATCAGCAAACATCAAAAGTCCTTATTTATTTTTAATAGAGAGAAATTGCTTAGATTAACATTGTAAGGATTCAACATTTCTATAAGTTGAATTCAGTTTGTGTTATTATATTAATTTGAGTGTCAGTTTGGGAAGGGTACCCAAATTGAGTTGAGCGGTAGTTAGAAAGGAAGGTAGTTTCTATAATAGTCTACCTGCTGTAAAGGCTTCACAGCCTATTGAAGGAACGAATCACTAGTGGGTTAAAGCTCAGAGATGGTATCCAGGGACTGGAGGTAGGCTAGGGGCCGAACCAGGATAAATCTTAGGTGTTGACATTCTAACTTTAAGCATTTAGCTTTATCAATGATTTGCTCATTCATCTCTCACTTATTCACATTCTTGCTTGATATCTGATCTATGCTGAGTAGTTTTACTCAACTAAAGATTGAATATAAACTGTGCCAGCAAAGTTGAGTAATTTATATGTTTTTATAGCATACTCAACATGCATATAAAAACTGAACTTGGCGAATAATTTTTGTAAAACCTAAAAGTAACCAAGATAACGCATTCACCCCCCCTCCGTTGTTGTTTATAGCCTGTTTATGGACCAACACCAAAACTCAAGTACTATGAAGTGACCTTAAGCTGGGTTAACATAATTTACCTCGGCCAATACTTTATTAGTATCCAGACCAAAAACTTCCTAAAAAATCACAAGCAATTTGAAATCAATTGTGCATACATACATACATACATACATTCATACATACAATATTTCTTTGGTGCATTTATTGTTTTTAAGAGGCAATAGGTTAACTACAGAGACTTGTACTAACACTTGATCGCCTACATTTTATGTTAGAAGTGAACTAATAATCGATTGAGATGAATTCTAGGTACACTAAGAGTGTAACATCCTCTAAAATTTGAATCCCTTACTGATTTCTTTTTTGAACTAGATACCATGGTTGACGAAAAAGCCTTTAATCAAGCAATAAAAAACTACATGAACACCCAAGACCTCTAAAATACTTTTGAAAGCCTGACTGCCTCTAGCTTAAGAAAGTCAGAGGACCAAAAAGTTGAATTAATAGAGATGTAGGCCAAGTTTGCCAGCATTGAGACCATTATCGACAAAGAGGAAAAGATGACTAGACCATTTCTGGTGTAGTCCATCGACATTGACAAATTCAAACTTAATGAATCTTAGAAGCTTCCCTCAAACTTTGTTATTCCCTATATACCTCCCTAGAGAATTTTTGGGTCTCCTCAGGCTCATTTTGAAGGTCATCTCTAAGTGATGACTAATATGTCAATCTTTTCCAAACTGCATTCTGTGGTCTAACTGACTAGTATATTAGTATGTCCTTTGATATGAAATTCGACAATATGAAACTTGGCTCAACTTTCATCGTGAATTATGCTTTCAATATCAGTAAGATCTTGAAAGAATAGGACACCATCCAAATTATGCTTTAGAAGCTTGTTATCTGAGATGGATGTCATTTCAAACTATACTATGAGGAGATCTAGAAAAGGAAGCACTTATTATGAAACTCTTAGAAGGATCTAGCAAGAGGTATTGTCACAAGATGAAGATGAAAAGGTTCGAAACCTTCAACAATATGGTTGATTTTATTAATATCATGAAAAGTATGATGAGTACACGCTGCAGAAGGAAGAGTTTTGAGCCTTTAAAGAGTCTAAGACCTATAAAAGGGGCAGTACCTCTAGATAGAATAGCTTGGGATACTCCAAACCAGCTCAACAAGCCTAAGCTATTGTTGCATCTCAAATATAAATTTATAAGTCCATCTATCCATGGGTTGAGTCTTTTGTTGGAATTGTTGATGTGCCTTAGTTCTAAAGGCATTGGTTCATGAAGTGTCACATTATAAAGGCAATAATCTACTGCATTTGTACCTTGTGCTATAATATGAGTTGAGTATCCATTTATTGATAATCATAAATGTCCCAAGTCTATTTTAATCATGGGAATGAATGAAACTAAAGACTTGTATGTTGGGTGATCTATAGCAATGCAGTTGCTATGTCACTTGGTAAAGTAGATCATGAACATGGGCACATATTGAAAACATGGGGCTGGACCTATCCACAAAGCAAAGTCACATGGTTGTATGTTATAGACAATTTGCTGAGTAGGTCTCAGTTATCCTCGGACTTGATTTCAACTTATTACGGATGTGGAATTGAGTATGCTGTAGTATATTACTAACGGGTCCTTAAATATTGGATTACAAGTACGGGTATGCTCGGTATATTTCATGACCACATTAGTAG
>CATIWQ010324331.1:0-12895 GCA_949673415.1 Euphorbia schlechtendalii | reverse complement strand
AGATGTTTCTTATTTTCGTTTCGGTAACTATAATATTATAATTGGCGGTAAAGTAAACAAACGTCCCTCTGGTTTTCAGTTTTCACAATTTGAAAAGGATAATATTTGTTATTTGTTGCAAAACAAGAAAAAAATTGAGGATTTAATAGTTGATCGTCCAATGTTTTTCATAAGAATTTATGATCGTCACGAATTCCCGTCTGTTGAAATAATAATAGTGCATAAAAAATTAATTAATATTATTATTTTATAAAATTTCAATTGATAATATTTTTAAAAATACTGGTATGTAGAATAGATTAAAACAGTGTTTTGCATAAAATTATAAAACAAAATTTCACCTAAACTAATTTATCTTGTATTTTATAATACCTCTACTGTTTATATATTACACATGCTTGAATGTTTGTCTCATCAATCATTTTTTTATATTTTCCCTTATTGATTAAAAAATACATATTATTTGCTATGAAATGTCTCGTTTGGGTCTATAATGCTCTAACCATTCTTATAAAAACTCAGATGAAAATCTTCAAAATTTTTATTTTTGCAACAAAACAAACTTCAGACACCTTTTTTTATATTTCTAAAACCATTTATTTATTCTTCCAAGTCTTAAAAATTTTAAATTTAGGATAAAATTCTAATGTTCAACAACCATAGGAACATCGTGATACTTTGCCCATATTTCAGTTTTAAATATTAAATTAAGTAAAAAACAACAGAAATTTCCTTTGGTGCCCGTAGTACAGAGGCATAAGTACTTTTTATAAGATTAGTAAAATAGATCCTTGAAAGACCAACCAACAAAGCGTCGTGATGTTTTTCATCAACCCAAAATATGAAAAAATATCTCGACGGTCCCTAATCATTTCGTTTCAAAAGAAAGTAGAATTTCTCATCAAGAGAAAGAATAATGAAAAGTGAGTAGCACTATTCTGTACATGTAATATATGCTTTAAGAAACAAGAAAAGGCAAATATGAGATATAAATTCTGTCAATCTTCAGCCAAACAAACTACTGTTTATCCTCTATCTCAATTGTTCTCAGAATATTCGACCACATGGAATCGCAGCAAATAAGAGAAAGTTAAAAATAACACAGCGAGGAATTGATACATTAATGAAAGATATAAACACATAAAATAAGCAAATATATACTTGCATGAGTGATAAAATGAGAGTGTGGTGTTTGGTCTCCCCAGACGGGATTACTTCCATAGCTTCACAGAGGTGTCGTGGCTTGCGGATGCTACCATTCCAGAGACGGGCGATTGGGCCAAGGCTGATATTATGTTCTCATGTGCCCGAACCGTCATACTCTTGTTCTCAGCCATATTCCAAAGCTCTAACGCCTGCCACCCACACCACAAGTTCCACGTCAACATTATATTTACACCTAGTTCACAATGTCTTGCTTAAAACCATTATAAATGAGGTAATATGTACATAGACATCAATCACCTTTTTGGTGTTTGATACATTGAAATTGCCTATTTGGTGCCACATGAATTCAACGTATTCAACTTCTGCTTATTTGGTACTTGGCATGTCGAATTTTAGTACAATAAGGGCCGACAATTCTGAGCACGATCAACGAAACATACCCATTCTCCAAATGATAATATAACTATTTCATGTTTTTTGTGTTGATAGATGGACACTTTATATCTTTATTCACTAAACTTTAATAGATCATGCACCAAATATGCATATAGTAAATACATTGGGTACCCAATAGGTAAAAAGTGAATACGCCAAACAACCAATAGACAATTTCAATATGTCAAGCATCAAAAGGACATTTATTCATAGAGAAGGCACCACAAAAGAATTTAGGTCCACAACGAACACAAAAGGCAATGGCAACTGTATAAAAACATCATTGGAAGTTAGCTGCCGCCAGATTAGGGAGTTAACCAGAAGAGATACCTACCGAAATTCCTCCAATCACCAAAAGAGTAGAATAAGTTGGATGAAAAACACATGAATGGAACTGGTTGCCGTTGGAACCGAGCTCCTGAATGCACTCTCCAGAGGCCAAAGACCAGATCTTCACTAAGTTCTGACTCACAGACGCCAAAATATCTCCAGTTGCATCCCAACATATGTAATTTACCATTTCGGAATGCCCCTGCAAGTAAGAAGATAACAAAATCACATAAGTACAAAATATATCTCTCACGGTGCTCTTCATAACTATGACAGATAGGCCCCGAGCTGTGACATCAAAAGCCTATCATATAACATGCAATACCTGAAATGAATGTAACTGCCTATCAGTTTCGACATCAAAGATAGACACAACTTTATCTGACGCTGCTGCCAGCAGATGTCCCGTTCTTGGTTGAAATCTCACTTGTGCAGTTCCTCCCTGAGGACAAACAGTTATAACACAAATTTCCAATGACAATGAACAAGTAAACAGTAATGTGGAAAAAGAACGAGTAACAAAACCTTAGAAACACGAGTGCAAGAGAATGGGTTGATATTGAAGTAGTGAATTTCATTATCATTATCACTAAAACAAAAAAGATCGGTCTTCTTCGGATGAAAGTCCAGGGACATGACTTGTGTGTTCCCAGTATATGTGTGCAGGCAATAACTTGGCTGCAACAGAAGCATAGAAAGGTGAATGATTGTACAAGGAGTGAATGTAAGACCAAATTAATGTCAAATATGACAATAATTTACAATATGCTGAGAACTTGATGCTATAATAATCAAAACCTAAACATCATGAACAGGTTTTGGAAGCAGTAGGAAGGTACTAACATTGGTTGCATCCCATAATCGCACAGTTTTATCAACAGATGATGTGGCCAACTGAGATGAATTGGGCCTGAAACGGACATCTGTTATGACTAGTTTGTGCTCTTCAGGTGTTGTTTCTGTTTGCAGGGTATCCATGTTCCATAGAACAACCTAATGCATAGAGAAAAAGGTAAGTTCATTATCTTTATTCAGAAGCCCACATCAGCAGCAGCCCCTAAAATGGAACTAACAATATACTCATAGCCATCACAAAAGCAAGACAAGTAAAATGTGTTGTGTGTCAAGTTAATGTCGGTGTTTAGGTGTGTTTGGACTGTTATATTATGTTCCAGTTAAACAGCCCTATTATAGGGCTTTTCTACCTGCCAGTTACTCTAAGAAACAATAACTCCTCATGTACTATGCTACTATTGTTTATTGGATGAATAAATGGCAAGCATTATCACCAAGAAATTCATGAGATTGACTCCCTAACGAGTCTTCAAGCTTAATCCATTATATGTTTAAAAGTGAAAGATAAAACAGGTAAAAAATCTCTAGCTGTCCCCTTTTCCTATTCATCAATTCAACCATCTCATTCAACAGTTCAAGCCAATACAAAGCATGCTGTCAGAAACATACAAGCAACAATAACAGGCAACCTAGAATAACATTTGCCTTTATAATTATGAGTAAAGATTGCGGAATGCCAAGAATTATAAGCTTCCTGAAATGGTGATCGTTGTCTTTAAAGTGGAGGAGGAGGATTTGTATTTCTCAAAGACTAGGGGTTTCATGTTACAACATGTTTCAAAGGAGACAATACGTTGAGCGACATGATGGAAAAATCTTGGACTAATTATTAACTCTTTTTGAAGCATGAATTTACTAACTGGAGTATTATTGATCATACCTTCTTATCATGTCCAGCACTAGCTAGCATCTTCCCATCTGAAGAAAAATGACAGCAAGTAACCTTGCTGTTTCTTGTCCGTATACAACCAACCTCAGCAAAAGTAAAACCTGCAATCAAGAGAGTAGTCACGCCTCAGGTAGAATAAGAATAGCCATTCCAACTATGTGAAGACACAAAAGGAGGATACCACAGTCAATCACCTTTGCTGGGCTCTTTTTTGTGCTCTGTGGAACTTTGCTTTAGAGTTCCATACATATCCCTTCCATCTCCATCTTCTGAAAGAAATTGTTCCATATTGTCATCCAGAGTAGAAATATCTCCAAACCGATCCATATCTTCCTGCCAATAACAAAATGATGTTTTTAAAAAAATAATCAAGGTTACTTTGCGCAAGGTTCACAATAAGCACCTTCAGAGATCCACAAAGCATCTAGTTTAGGAGAAATTCCTTCTATATCCTACAATCATTTGTAATGATAAATGAAGTCTAGTCTTCTTAGTTATCATGGAAATTTGATTTTACCCAGGCGCACAACGCATCTCATACAACTGCTTTAACTAGAGAGTGGAAACTACCTATAGAGCTAAAGAACAGTATGTTCATTACATGCTTTCTTACTTTCCTATCGGTACATAAAAAACAAAGAAGTATACCAGCATGTTAGAAGATGATGATAGACCTCCCATCCCCTCTGAACCATACATCATCAAGCCTTTTGACACACTATTAACATTTTGTAAACTGCTTGCTGTAGTCATTCCATCGCCAGGAGTGTGAGTCGTTGATGGAGGAGAATTAGACGAAGGACATGCAGTATTCCCAGTACCAGAGCTGTTAGCTGGTCCAGAAGATGAGTGTTGCTTCCTCTTTCTGTTATTCTGCAGGCAACCACAGGATTACTATTAGAGTGCTAAGAATAGCACATATTGTTGCAACCTGTCTAGTTAGAATAAAATCAAAGTGGCGATATTCATAATATTACTAATATATAAGCAAATATCACTCATAGACTCCTAAATTAAGAACTTCAAATTTTAAACTAACGGGAAATATATAACCTGTAGCAAATGCTGTTGCTGCTGCAATTGGTCCTGCTGTTGAGATGAAGAGTGCTGCATCTGGGCCATCTTCATCTGTTTAACATGCAAGAAAGACTCAGTAATGGGGTAAACTGATAACAAAATCCTGAGTCTTGAACCAATAATGTCATGCCGGGGGCCTGAAGAAGTTAACTATCAACTTGAACATTTTAAGTCATTTTGATGGAGTTTAAATTATAGTTGTCAAATCGAGGAACCCAAAATTTTGCGAATTTTGAATAGAATTGTAAAATTTGGTCCAAGCTAGTAAAATTATTTAAACGGTAAAAACGTTCATTTTTTATATTGCTAAGTCTAATCTAGAAATGCAATTTCACTATAACCATATCAACCCACCAAGTAATATAAATTCAAATCTAACGCAAATATAATCCTGATTAAACTGATTCACTAATCGTGGTTCATCATCAAGGGAGTCATTTGGACAATAAAAATTTTCTTTTTATTCCATAACTGCACTTTCCAATTTCGATTTCTACTTGATATAGACTTTGACTTGGATCCTAATTTACATAGGCCTTGTGAATTAATTATTATTTCTAATTGTATTTGGGATTTTATTTGGTGATCTTCGTAAATATTTGTTTCCCTATTTTGCATTGTAATGATTTACCATATTGCTTCCGAAAACAAAATTTCTTTTTTTAGGGAAAGAATTCTTTTCACCCAAAAAATTTGAATCTTGGAGTGAATAGAATCGTAAGATTCGGATAATGAATAGTACGATTTTGATCATAATTCAAGTTAATAAAATTCTTATTTCTTTGGGAAGGACTAAAAGTAATGAATCTTGATTAATTTCCTCACAAAACAAATAGATTTATTGTAAATGTAAATCATGCTCGATAAAAGAACGAACAGGAAACAGCCTTCATGGTCATATTTGAAGAAGGCACAACAATATTTGCACTCCATTACAGTAAAATGAAGAAAAGTAAAGTTTACAATATTTAGGGTTATCTAGTGATGATTCATAAACAAACAACCTCAGACAGTTAAGGGCTTGAATAAAATTTAGGTAAGACAAGTGGAGCTGAAGTGATCAATTATGCCATTATGAGCTCAAAAAAAGCATAAACAATTAGGTTTCACTTACTCTGAAGCCTTTCTGAAATATAGGATGTCCAGTATACACTATGAAGGAATAATCGAATTTTGAATTCATAAAATTATCTAAGCAAGTTTGTGGACCAGTGAAGGTTTTTCCTCTATAAAAGTCCTTATATATTTGTAAGGAATGTAAAATCTAATATCATGAAAGGAAATGCATTAATTCAAGGTAATTAGTCAGACCTTTGGTGAGCTAGATCGCACAGGAGAGCATATTGAGCCATCGTTCCTGGTGGATTGATCATCCTTTGCATTCATTCCACTTCTAGGCAACTGACTTAACCTTCGTGGGTCCATGTCACCATAGTTACTTGAATTCCCAAGGTTAGTCTGTGCCAAAACTTGCTGTTGTTGTGAACTCAGAAGAAACTGATTTTGGGGTTGCAAATTCGGCTTCTGCATTTGTACGCCTAAACCTGGCCGTATTTGGTCGATTCCCTGTGCCATTGGGTGTCCAGTGTCAAGATTCTTGGAACAAAAAGACAGAGATAAATGGAATAGAATTAAATAAATCTGAAACACGACTTACCGTTAAAGGCCAGCCCTTCAATGGAAGACTTGTAACACCTTGATTTAAACCTGAATGAATGAAGAAGGACAATCACTTCTTTTATTCTAATTCACAAAATAGCCATCATTCAAGATGAGAAAGTAACTTCTAAACCAATCACTAGGTAAACGACATATCATTGGACTAACAAATAAAACAACAATAAATAAAAAAATATAAAATATAAAAAAAGCCAACACAAGACCAAGAAAAGATCAAGGAATGAACACCTACACCAGCTACCAGTTCAATAAGAAAATAAGATAGAATAGAATCTCGAGCACAATTCAAGCAACCGGAAGTCCAAAATTAGGTAAATTTGGCAAGTTTCCTAGGCTTCGATCTTGTTTATCATTACTTTAATTTCTATCAAAGGAATTTAATTATATTCTATCAATATTTTTAACAATTACTATAATTTGGAACCATAATGTCTAAAATTCTTTCATTTCTAAAATAGAAATTAGACAAAAAAATTGAAAACTATGAAGAGTGGCATAATATTACATAAAACTGTCTATTTTAATATTACAAATACCCATGCAAATAGAATTTGCACTATTCATGAGCGGTAACATAATAAATAATTAAATAAATTTATCCCAAACAATAAAATCCAATTAATTATTTTTTTCTCTGTATAAAAATTGAGGACAATTTCTGTATAAAATTTTAGGACAATTTCTATTAAATATATCCCGTTTCACAGGCCATTTCAAAGTATCCGAATTCGGACAACATCCTAGAAAAACCTAAATGGAAATTTTTTTAAGAGTATAATATATTACACCATCAAAACAAACACTCAACTGGATGCTATGACTTGGTGTCAATAACATAGCAGAGCATAGTTATCAAAATCGTATGATTCGAGATTCGAATCGTAGGATCCGATTCGATTCACCCCTGAATCAATACGAATCTATAGGGTGAATCGAAATAGGCTTAGAATCGTGACAGAATCGTTAATCGTAGACATCGTGCATATTGGGCGATTCAAAATGCTTAATGTTTTTATCAAGTTATATTCATTTAATGATGAATAATTATTAGTAATTATGTATTGTATGTATTAACTAATATTTAGTATTAATTCAAGTTGAACATTCTTAATATTTTATTTTTATCTGATTTTAAGAATTGATCCGAATCTTACGATTAGATTCGATTTGCAATTCACGATTCATAAAATTTGGATTTCAAATCTCGATTTGACAACTATGTAGCAGAGTAAAAAATGATTATTGTTAATTTTCTCAAAAAATTTCTCATTGTTTAAGCATAACTCTTCCAAGCATTACCTGCACCACCTAGGCCACATTTGGACTGTAAAATTGCTTGTCCATAGATAGATGAGGGATCCATGGGTAAGCTCTTCCGAGTTGGGCCCAAGTTGACCTCACTTTTGATGTCCTACAGTCTCCATGTGTGAAACACGTAAGAAGGGGGTGTCATGGACATTCGAAATGAACTAAAATATCAACTAGATCCGAAATTAGGAAAATGCAAGTAGTAATGGTGCAAGTAGTTACAGTTGCTAAAGGACTTCTTGCTTGGATTTGCTGCAGAGTTGCGGATATGTTCCCAGGATTGCCTTGTGACAGCTGACTAAATCAACAAGAATTTGATTAATTAAGTTGCAACTCCATCAGTGTCAACTATAAGTTAGGTGTGCATATAGAAAAGGAAAGCCAAATGGAACCCACCCCTGAGGACCAATAGTTGATTTTAAAAGTGCCACCCTATTAGGATCAATTAAAGATGGCGATCCCTCAGAGTCAATTGAATGTGGGTGTTTTATACGTTCTTCGTACATCTTCATTGCCAAGGCATTGGCTGATGGCTGACCTATCATCCCTTCAGAGTTTATTGCATTGATAGTCATAGGACCAGTAAGAGCTGGATGATTAGGGTCCCTTCGTTGCAACTGAGCATTGCGTTGTTGCATCAGTTGTAACTGCTGCAGTTGCTGCTCTCTTGACTTAATTTGTTGGGACTATTTCCACAAAATTCAAGTTTGATGAGAAAAAATGTTTCTAGTCCTCCACCAAGAAAACTTTGTCAAAAATAAGATAAAAAAAATCATAACTAGAGGCACCTCAATATAAGCTGCTGCAGGCTCAGAATGTTTCTCATTTGTCCTAGCAATAAATATGTCCCAAAATACAGACCACCATTCAAATAGAAATCCTCCAGGAGCATCAATTGCTGCACAAACAAATAACTACTAAAAAAGCCCACTCCAAGTATATCTTCAAAGTACAATCTAGTAAACAATCATGAAGTTAAATAACTTTTAATTGGCCCAACAACCTCCATTTGTGCACTAGCTGTTCAACTATACGTACATTGAAGTTCAGTAACAGCAAATACCCTGGCCAAAACGAAAATAACCTACATATGAACTATGTATGTTGTCAATTAGTATCAACATTACCTACTGGATCTGTGGCAACCTTCCCTTCAGTCATAAAAGCTTTGGCAGAGTTATGCAATTTTCTTTTCAATAGGTAATCATGAATATACACATCCAGCCTAAACAAAGGAAAAAGTCAAGATGTCATTGCAATGTCAATGTCCGCCAGAAGCTGCAAAATAATTTGCAGAAAACAATGGCTTTATCGCTAAACGAATATCTATTTATAGAATCATACATCTTATCAGCTTCCCAATTATTCTGCGTCATCTTTGTTTTGTACTTATCTGTGAAAAGGAGAATAACCATATCAGATCTCAGGAGAAGGATAACAGAACTTAACTAGAAATAAAATCGAAAATAAAGCAAATTATAGAATGGATAAGGAATACTACAAATTATTTTGAAATTCAGAGTAAATAAAAAAAATCATAAACCAATGATAAACTCTAGCAAATTACTTCACTGAGAATCAAACTCAACACATAATCTTGTGCATTAATTCCATCAACCAGCCAAATCACTTAATGTATTACAACCTGACTGGACTGAAAAAGTATGATTCAATAATGGATAAACACCTAAAGCTCAATCTCATAAGATCACCACATTACGAACCCTAAATTCAAATTAAGTACAGCCAAAAAAAAGGAAAGCAAAACAAAACGAAACTAAAAGAATTCAACAAAAACAATGAATTCCATACAGCTAGTTACGGCTTCGATGATTAATGAATCTAAGATTGCTTCATCTCACAAAAACAGTGCAGGTGAAGATTCTTTTTGAGTGTAACTGAAGCAGAAGAGCTCGAGCTTTTTAAGAGTGGGGCTGGAATATCGGCAGAGCATTAAGCGACAATCGGAAAAGGCAAATTAGTACTTTTTTGGGGCTCGAGCAAGAATTTATAGAGACATGGCTCGGAGTCAGGTTTGGAGCGGAAGTTGTTAGATATTTAATGGGTTCGAGCGGTTGGGTTGAAGTGCTGCCGTCAAGTGACGAAGAAGTAGGGAGACGGAGTACAGCTCATGCAGACGCGTGGGGCACAGAATAGGACTGTGACGGAGAGTGGGAAAGGTGTTCGATGTTTAATGATCAGGATAGGAAGTAAAAGTAACGTCCGTGACGTTTGGGGAGTATATATGCGATTCCCCGAATTCACGTAGGACAGAAGCCTTGTCAGTTAGTGGCACTAATTTGGAGGATTTTCCATCGTACTTTTTTGTTGTTTCGTGTGCGGATAATTGCGCGGAATTTTTATATGTTCCTGAATGTAACTTCAAATTTTCGGCGAATTAACCCAAGTTATAGAAAAGATTTGTTATTTCCGGATTCTTTAAACTGATTTTGTAGGTATTTTATTTTTTAAAAAAAGTATATCATTTCATTCTTCAGATGTCGTATAACTTTTAGTTGCCACATTTTTTTAATATACTCCCTCATTTTAATAAATATTGTAGTTTATTTTCAATGCGCTTTTTCTCTAAATTTTTCATTCCTATCCTTATTAATTTATTCAACTTTCAAGGTAATCATATTTTAATCTTTAATAATAAGACGAGAAGACTGTAGAAATCAATATTTAAACATATTAATGAAGTCTTAAAATTAGAGTATAACATTTATGAAATAGTAAATTAGTAAATCGCATCATTCAGTTAATTGTTATCTTAAAAACTGTGAATTAGTTAAAACGATAATATTTAGTAAACGGATGGAGTATAAAATGTACTGATAAATTATATTTGGATCCTACTAAAAATTAATGTTGAACCCTGTATTAATATTAAAGTTACACGTTTATCTTAGAAAAATATATTTTTTTACTAAATGTCTATATATCTCTATAAATTTAGCTCTACTATTTCTTTTACAATTTTATAGTTGATTAAAAAATATTCACCAGTATTATTTTCATAACTATTTTTTGTGAATTTATAAATTACTTGGTTTTTTAAAACATTTGATGTTTGGATATGGACACAACAATAAAAAAAAATTCCTAGATTCGTCACTGGAATCTTGTTAGGTAAGACGCGAAGTTAATATTTATATGTAGTTTTTTGGATAGTTACTCTATGAAATAGAAAAAAATAAAGAATGTGAAATAAATAAATTATTTGTATTGGATCTATAAAATTATATATAATTATTTCACCGCTCATGAAATAACCGAGTGAAGCAAAAGAATATGTATTAATTTCATGTAATAACTATTCCATGAAAAAATATATAACTTAAAATATATATGATGAATTTAATGCAAAAAATCTCATGTATTAACATTTTTGTATTCATAAATTTATTAAATTTTTCCAAAAAATCATAAAATGAACCAAATTTGTTGTAAAGGGTGTTTATTTGTCACGGGACAATAAATTTACGTTAAAAGTAAGTAAAAATAATCTCATATTATACGTGATTTGAACCTAAAATCGACATAGGTTAAAACTACAATCTTAACAAATCAAGATTTTTTTACGTATCTTTATTCTTGTGTTTTCATAAAGTCACGCGTTATTTGAAATTTTTATGTTACATGTTTCAGAGTTACATGGAAAATGCGACCATTATAGTTTCCTTTATTATTTCATGAAACCAACATATTGTTTGCATTATGCCAAATTGATTTATCATCTTACTTTGGCATTTGGTTTACTTGGATTATAATTCTCATATAGATATGAATTGAATTATTTAGTGATTTAAATTATATTTTGATGTCCTTCAAAAGTGATCTTCAGGTCTTTGAGTCTTCACAGATCCTGCAAAACAAGTCTTTGGTCGGAAGTGTTTCCGGCAAAGACCCTCCGACGATCTAGTTAGGGGTCTGAGAAGAGTAATCTTAGTGTATTAAAAAAATCATAGTCATCACTACAGTGGGAGATTGTCTTGCTATTTATAGGATTGTATGTAATGATGAATTGTGGATCCCATTTGCAAGAAGTGCAGGTGCGGCAAGCCGCTTGAAGGTCTTGTCCACCGTTAGGGCATTAAATGACTCGTCTCTGTCAGCCAGTATTGCATTTAATGCAACAGAGGAGAGATAAGGAGTACGCTGGTATCGGCATGGGTTCTGAGGATGGTGTCTCAGCTTACACGCGGTGGGTAACACCGAAGGCCTTTAGTGTACTATACTTTGCCTCGGCTTGATGTTATGCTGATGGGGTATCGGCGTGTGTTCACGCTGAGGTATACTTTTGTTTCTAACTCAAGATGTAGTTGTTTGGGTTTTTTAACGGGCCTTAAGGCCTTAAATGGGCCTTGAGGTCTTTAATGGGCCTTAATATCAGGAGTCCACCCCCCCGAACAAGCCCAAATGAAGGCTCTTTAGGGCCGTTGAAAGTCTGTTCATGGGTTTTGCCTCTGTAATGATGTTTGGATGGAGGTGCGACTGTTGAGTTGACACGACCTTTCACATCCGCTGTTATTTTTCAGTAATGATGGCATTTTCGTAACAGGTATGTCCCCTCGTTTCTCTCATGACTTACTGTATATATTTGGGTTAGGCATTCTTATTTTGTTCTTTCACCTGTTCTTTGCGCTGATAATAAGTTGTTCTTTGCTCGCTAACTTCATCAGTCTTTTGTTGTGATTTGTTGTTTGAGTTCTTCCTTTTCCTTCGAGTGAGTTTTTTCTTTGTTTTAGTTAAGATGTCTTCATCTTCTTTCGATTCTTGCGCCCTAGTCCACCGCGCCGGTCGCCGTCAACCAGTGGAGGAATGTGATCCTCATCCTATTACGGTGTTGCCTTCGACGGGCCCCGAGGCCAGCGGTGCGGTGGAGGTGGTGGGGGGTGGTTCGGGTTCTGTCCCGCGCCACCAGGTTATGGCTGGAGAATCGTCCTCCCCTTTTCTCATTGAAGGAGCGGACTGTTAAACACCCACCACCATAAAAAAGAAAGAGCCTTCTGAAATTTTTCAATTGTTGGTCGGGTCTTCGCGTGGGGTTTTGGGGAAGGCTCCAAAGAAGGGGGAGGTGATGTGGAATCCCCCCAGGGAGGACTTGGTTCCTGTTGTATGCCAGCAGGTGCGTTGGGGATTCCGCTTTCC
>CATIWQ010324318.1:0-73409 GCA_949673415.1 Euphorbia schlechtendalii | reverse complement strand
TATATGTGTGTGTGTGTGTGTGTGTGTGTGTGTGTGTGTGTATGTGTGTATATATATATATGTGTGTATATATATATATGTGTGTGTGTATATATATATGTGTGTGTGTGTGTGTGTGTATATGTGTATCTATATATATATATGTGTGTATATATATATATATGTGTATATATATATATATATATGTGTGTGTCTATATATATATATGTGTGTGTATATACATATATATATGTGTGTGTGTGTATACATATATATATGTGTGTGTGTGTGTGTATATACATATATATATGTGTGTGTGTTATATATATATATATATATTTTACAAGTAAAAGCTACATGATTGATAGTTATTTATTGTTTTTTTGAAGTTGTTGAGTAATCATATAATGATTCTATAGATGAAGGGTTTGTACCTTCTACTACAGTCATAGCATACAACTACATGGTCAAAGAAAAATAAAACGAAATCTAAATAAGATAAGAATAACATCTAGAATGTAATTATAAACAGCTGGATATTCACCCCAACGAATTATCTCAAGTAATTTTACTGGATAGCAAAAATTAAACACTCACTTATTACATGACAAAAGCAAAATGAGCATGTTTATACCTGTTGGCACGCGGGGAGGAGGCCGAGAAACCTTTGATGCATCGGCAGAAGTTGTCTCTGTGGATCGATAATTTCTTGAAGCCACTTCAGCAGCTTGCCTGCTATCAAATGCAGATGAAGTTGATTGCGTTGTAGAAGGGATTGTGGCAGTATGTACAGTAGACCTGGAAAAAGAAGGAAAAAAAAGGAGGATTAAAACATCTAAACATAATATAGAAACCAGATCATTCAAAATGTTACGTGTAAAGTTAAGGAATTGTCAAAGTCATTTACCGTGGAAGGGATACATGCTTTCTCTGCAAGGGAATCACTGGTGCGCTTCTGCCACCATTTTCCTCAAGGTACGCAAACTGCTGTCGGAATTGACTTACGGCGCTGTTATAATAGAGTTTTTGACATCAATACACAGATAGAAGCTTGAAAATTGAAAGTTTGATATTTGCAAAAGGATGCGTTTATAACCACCTAGGATAAAGAAAACTAGTGCCTTCATTTCCGCTCAAGTAGTCTTTGAGTAACTGCGGATGGTACTCCAGTATTTCACGATAGAGCAAGTCACGGACATTGTCTTTTGTTACCCTTCGCCTCTCAAACTCAAACTCCAACTTCGAGATTGGCTGACAAGAAGGTTCTCTCTCAATTTTGGCCAAGCCTTTAAAGTAAGGATCAGAAAGTGCCTGTAAAAAGAAAATTAATTCTCAAGAATATTGAAGAAAAAAATAATATTAGGTAGTGAAAAAAGAGAAGGCAAGACCTCTTCAGCAGTTGGCCGGTTCTTCGGATCAAATGCCAATAGCCTTTGCAACAACCGGAGAGCTAAAGGATCTACATTAGGAAATTTGTGCGTAAATGGCACAGGATGTTTTTTTCTCATTTCCATCAAATATTTTCTTGCCTTGTCATTTCGAACCTGCATTTTCATTCCAGTATAACATTGGTGTTCATACTTGGGAACAGAAAAAAGTAACTGAAAGGAAATAAAAAAAAAAGTTAAATAGTGGCGAAGAGAGTGAGAGAGAGAGAGGTAGCAGACCCTAGAAATGGTTTCAGGTGAGGGAGTCCCAAGTAAATCAGTGATCAAATCTAACTGATGAACAACACTTTTACCCGGAAACAATGGCTTTCCAGTCAAAACTTCAGCAAATATGCAGCCGATACTCCAAACATCAATAGCAGGTGTGTACTGCAAGCAACAAGGTATCAAACAATTTCCATTAGAAAAATTCAAGCACCGAGTAACACACTGCGGAGAATTGGGCATAACCTGACACCATTACCTGAAAAACAGATACTCAACATCCAGGAGAGTTCATAGTCCTCCCTGAACAAAAATTGTTTTCATCTGGTATTACTGCTTACTATAAAGCACCCAGTAGCATTTACATACAACTCACCATATTTTCCTCAACACTAAGCCATAGCTTCTTAGAAATTTTAAATCTCTCAAAGAAAAAATAATTTCACACCCAAAAGCGCAATGAGATAAAGGATAGCGCAAAAAATATTGAATTCTTTGTGATTGACAAATTCTAGAGATATTATACAAGTCTAACTAACAATTTGAAAAAAAAAAACTAGTTTTGTTTTTACATATCTGGAGTAATCATTATTAGTACACTTCAGAAGTACAATTTAATCAGAGATTAATCAGAAAATATTCACCTTAATTGCCTTAAAAGAGAAAAATAATTACATAAAATCTGTTCAGTGCCATTAAAACAGAAAAGCAAGATATAAAACTCAAAGTCCTTAAAACATAATTTAGCACACTCTTCGTTACATATTTAGTTGAGCACAATTAAAGGTAAAGTTAACTGCAACTTGTTGCAATGCATAAAATCATGTGTACATGATTTGGAAGCTTTCCTCCAAGCAATAAGGAAAATTATGTATAACATCTCAATCACGTAACAAGAAATGAGCTCATCCACTCACAAAAAGACAAGTAAAAAGGTAAGGAAATAACAAAGCAAATGGTCCCATAATATCAACTACTATAATCCATTTAAATTACTACATAGAAATAGAAGATCTGGACAAAGATTTGAAGTCTTACCTTGGAAAAAAAAGATCCACACAACTCTGGAGCTCTATACCATCTTGTCGCAACATAATCCTGGAAGACAATTCATCATTTTAACATTTCAAATCGAAATGCAAATCATTTCACAAGTAGAACACATAAATACATAAACAAAATAGCACCATAAGCACATACCGTCCAAAATACAGTTGTAGGTGTATCACTAAATGCTACTCTAGCTAGTCCAAAATCACACACTTTAAGCTTGCAATTTGCGTTTGCTAATATATTCTTGGGTTTCAAATCCCTATGGTAGACATTTGCTGCAACATACAAATCAAATTTCAGAACAGCTTCTCAAAAAACAGAAAAGAACAATCGATCCATAATTTGAAAGACCAGTTTATTTCAGCAAGGATGTAAAATAAGATCTCGAGTTAGACAGTGTATGTAATGACCTGTATGCATATACTTCAAGGCTCGCAACATCTGATAAAGGAAGAACTGATGGTGTTCACGAGTCAAGTCATCATTTGCTTTGATGACTTGGTGAAGATCTGACTCCATGAGCTCAAAAACAACAAATATGTCTCTGAACTCCCGCTTTGATGGTGGCAACATTATGCGCTTAATCTCAACGATATCAGGATGCCGTAATAGCCTGAGCAACTTCACTTCTCTTAGTATTCGAATAGCATCAGAGATGTGCTCAAATACATCATGGATTTTTTTAATTGCCACTTTTTCTCCAGTATGTGTGTCAATAGCTGCACAAACAACTCCATAGCTTCCCTTTCCTATAACTTCCAGAATTTGATATCTATTAGCATCCCCATACTCGGTAAAAAATTCCATATCTTTCAAGTCCTGAACCACAAAAAGAGAACAGATGATTTTTATATGTTAATGTATCAGGTAGAATATTGTCTAGTACACCACAACAGATATGTGCACAAGTTGAGGAGCTGGCATCATGAAACTTGAATCATGAACATCATAATCATAACAATAATAGCCATTCATTACCACATAATGCAGCAAGTGCTGATGTAAAATGTCATATTCAAAAAGTATACCATCAATTATTGATCTCTATGTGAATCATATTAGGAGTCCATAATAAAATGAAATGAAAAACAACAAGCTTAACTGGCCCACAGAAAACAATTATACTAAAAAGGAGGGGAAAGAGATAGATTTCTGAAAGACATCCACGCAAATAAAAAATACAAAAATCTGGGTGCAGAACTGATAAAATTGCATTGATGTGAATCAAAGTATCAAAATTACGGAGTCTTGTGTTTGTAGGGATTGCAGACAGCACATAAAAAACAAAAACTTTAAGGGACTACGATTTTCAATAAGATCTTTTCATTGAATTATCAATTACAAATTTAACTTCTCAGAATCGCAGTATGCGCTACCAAACACTATAGATCAGATATTGATTCTTGAAACACTTCAACCAAATTTTGGATTAAATTTAAAAAAAAAAAAGTTAACCTAATCGCTACTCTTAAATAAGTGAAATAGAGTTCCAAGAAATTTTCTAACATCGGATCCAAATTTTATGGAGTAAGAGAGAGACGGACCTTCTTTACTTGATCTCTGTGCATCTTTCAAAACCGGCTAAAACCAAAATCAAAAACAAAAATTATTGTTTTCTTTTCTGAATCAAAAACGCCAAAAAATGAAAAATAATTGGGGTTTCCCCCTGGATTTCGTCCTTAATCGGCTAGAAACAAAATCAAATAGGAAAAAGAATGACCCGGCTGCCTTCTCACCCACTTCTTCAAACTCCTCTTCTGCTCATCAACATTCAAAATCGATCTTTCTTTCGAAAGAAAAAGAAAAACCACTCGGATACCTTCAACCTCCGCTACGCAAAGTTTGCACAATAATAAAGGGAAAGAAAGGTGAAATTCTGCAGTGTCGGTGAAACTAGAGAAGCTTTGTTGAAGATAGAAAAAATGAGGAGCAGATGAGAGAGAAGGAAGGAAAAAAAGCATAAACGGGTGGATCTAGTAAAAGAAGACAGAATAGAGAAATGAATAAAGGTGAACAATGTTGGTTTTTATGAGCTCAAAAAAATTCCCTTTTTTTTTTCTTTTAATTAAAAATGTTAATTCACCTAACCGTTGAAGATGATATTGGAAATTATCTCAAATTTGCATCCTTTTACTGTACTCCTTAACTGGTTTGTTGTATCATAGATCTACACGTTATCCAATTTTTCACTCTGTTTTCTTCGCAACGGCTCTGTGTATATGTTTCATGTTAAAAAAGTAAAAAACACATGTATAAAATTTGTAACACGTATACTATACTGTGCGGATAATGAATTGTAAAAGATTGTGTAGTTGATTTATGAGTGATTATCGTGTATATTTCAGCAACTAAAGAGGCTATACAACATCAAATTAGACTATGTTTAGAAAATTTTTATTAAATTAAATTTGTATTTGGACACACATACTAAATTGAAAAACTTTTTATATGCAATTTGTAGAAGTAAAATTTTTTTATAAAAAAAAATAGAGTTAATTTCAAAAAAGTACTGTGTAGTATCGACCGTTTTCAAAAGAGGGTTTGTGGTATTTCGAATCTCAAAAGGAGCTTGAGTTTTCGCACCGTTATCAAATCATGGCTTTTCCTTAACACTGTCAAATATGCTGACGTGGAGAAAGGGTAAATTAGGAAAGTAGCAATAAAAAAAATAAAAAAAAAATAGTAAAAAAATTATAAAAGAAAAAAGAAAGAAAACATGATCTGCTATTTTGAAGCCGCCTTCATCTCCTTCCCTTCAATCCTCCCTCTCTTCATCTCCTCTAGGTTTTCCAATCAGTCCCCCTCTCTTCATCTATTCCCGTTTTTCGATCATTCCTCCCTCTCTTCATCTCTTCCCAAGTTTTTTTTATCATTCCTCAGGTTTCATGGGTTTGTTTAGAGGTTAGAAGAGGTAGAATGATGACTATACAAGCCCAGACGCAATCTTCTCCTTTTCTTTTGTCAATATGTGTTATTTTCATTAATTTTGTGATGGATCTATATTGATATCTGTGTATATATTGTTATTTCTGTTTGTTCTGAATAATTTGCTCGTGAGTTTAATCGGAATTTGATGGCGTGGAATTGTTGATGGATGTTTATGTGTTGATGTTTCAGATTTGAAGCTTTTCTTATTCTTTTGATTTCAAGCTTAATTGTTAATTTATAATCAATGACTGACAATATTTTCTTTTGTCTAGGTTTATAAATAATTTTGACTTTGATATGGATTCATGGGGATTGAACTATCTAGATGGGGATATGATAAACCCTCAACAGAGAGGGTTAAATTTAGAGCTAGATCTTAATTATCCTATGCAGAGCCCTCTTGATTTATCCCTTGGGTTATCTGCTTATGCTATATACCTGGAAGTTCAAAGCAAATTGTGAATTAAAAGCTTATTTCTCCCTCAACTAGATTTCTCTAGTTTCTTTATCCCTCAATACTTTGTTTCCTGTTACTTACCCATCAATTTCTGCCAGTCCGATCTCTTGCATTTACCTCTCATGCTTTGATTTTTTCACTACCTAATTGCTGCTAAAATATTGTTTTTTTCTTTATGAATTCTATGAAATTGTTGAGAGAAGAAAAAAATGTAAGTGAATTGATATGGGTGGAGTTGAAAAAAATTAGATGCTAGAAACTTGATTGAAGATGAGGAAGATAAAATTCATTAATGGAGTTCTTTAATTTTAGGGTTAATAAGGAAGAAGAAGATTAGAAAATGCTAATTTCCTAAAATACCCCTTACCACGTCAGCATATTTAACGGTGTTAATAGAAAAGACCTGATTTGATAATGGTGCGAAAACTCAGGCTCCCTTTTGTGACTCGAAATAACACAAGCCCCAAGGTATTTTTTTTGAAATTAACCCAAAAAAATATACTCCAAACCTTCTCCAACACTATTTAAAAATATAATTGTTGACACTTATCGATACTAAATCTATACGTGCCTAAGAGAGTTTCCGGTAGGAACATTACATTAAAATTTTCTATTCCAATGTAAAAAATTCCAAAATCTACGTTGTTTTTTTTCAAACTGTAGGTTTGTAAAAAAAAATACTTAGTTTTGTTGATTTATCTATCCATGATGTCCTAACCGACTGTTGTTTGAAAACTTGAGAATAAATATCATATTTTTCCGGCAATAGTAAAGTACATTTTGGTACCTTTAACTAAAAAATTAAATATATAATACTTTATTATTAAATAAAAGGTAGTACGCCTTGTGTTCTACCGGTTAAGGACATTTGCCGTATTTTTGTTGTTTTCTACTTCATTCATACCCCTTAATTTTGTTTTTATGTATTCCTCAATTTAAGGAGGATTTTTTCTGTTTTATTTTATTCAAATAATCCATAAATATGAATGCTGGATGATCGAATTTTTTTCATACATGACATAATTGAAAATATATGCATTGAACACCCTAACAAAAACAAGAAATACATTGAGTATTGCACATGTTACTTTTGAGATTAAAATAAAATTAAAATTTATGTTAATCGAATTTTATAGATTGCTCGGTTGTTTACTGAAAAAAATATTGTATATGAAAATATCTTTAAATTTAATATTTTTGTTTCAATTAAAAAATAACTCAAAGAAAAATGTTTTGTTAATTAATAAGGAACTGCATTATTAAATAAGAAAAGAAATTGCTTAAAATATGGGAAAAGCGGAAATCATTCCATCTCTCACTTCCTCCGCCTTGCATGCATTATGACAACTAATTCTTCCACCCTCATTATTTGAACCTTTATCTCTACTTCCACCACCACCTTCAACTTCTCCATTATCGTCCCGACAAATATACATCTCTATCTCATCTTTGCTTTAACCACCATCTCATCCACCTTCATTTTCTTCACTTGTGCTTTCTCCTCATTCACCTTCGTCACCTATCTTACACTTCACCGTTATATCATTATTTCCTCCAACACCTTCATCAACATTACATATGTCTTTAATTCATCCATTGTCAACATCACCGTTTCACCACCATTTACAACTAACTTTGTCGCCAACCCTATCTCCTCCATCACCACCATATCCACCTATACCATCATTGTCTTTTTCGCCTACTCCCCAACCTCGTTGCCTCCATCCTCTCCATGTTCACTTAATTATGTCTCTTTCATTACAAGTTTACAACTATCGCCGACATCACAATTTCTATCACCACTCCCACCCTACCTTCACCTATTAATCCAGTTACATTGATACAGACACACACACAAACATACACACATATTTTTGGATTTTAATCCTAGGACATTCTTATTTTAGCGAAGAACAAGTAATCAAAACCAAGCATGCAACAAGTTACAATAAGCAAAAGTAGGAAAAACTAAAGCGATATAAAACACAATAATATTTTTATGTGGTTCCCCCTTGATTAGTATTTCTACTAATCAAAACCACGTGGGGTATATCTATGTGCAAGCAATCCCGAAATCCTTTATCGAAGCCATGAAAAGCCAAGAAGAAATTAATAGGCATAGTCTCTATCAATTTTCAGTGCTAATAGTGAATTCAAACACTATTGAATTCACAAGACTATCAAGAACTTAGCACTGATGAATACAGCTTACAGAAAATAAGAGAGATAAAGCCCTAAATCTCATTAAAGCTATTCTATCTCAAAAACAACAGTAATACCTCAAATATATAGCATATCCAAGACTGAAATCATCACATAACAGTAGCAAGTAGTTATCTTCCGTTACCGTCAAGACTCAAGAAGATATTCAACTCAATTTAGAGAGAAGAAGAGAAGGTATTTGAGTAGTCGATTTTGAGAGAGAGAAAATGAATCACCTTATATAGTAGAGAGATTAAGGCATCTTTCCTTTTATACTCCAACAACAAAGAGGCACCAAAGAAATGGGCTAACCATATGAATGTGGGCTAAGACAATCCAAATTATTCCAAATCTGAATGACAGAACCCATATACAGAAAAGTTATTCCAAATGGACTTTCTATAAAGCAAACTAGTAGAGACAATCCCTTTAAGATAATAGATAAGCCACTTAACAGCTAACCAGTAAGTTTTATTAGGTTTGGACATAAATATACTAACAACACTAACCCCATAGACTATATTATGTTTAGTACAGACCTTAGCATATATAAGAGAACCAAATAAGCTTTGATAAGGAACTTTAGCCATAAAACCATGTTCTTCTTTAATCATATAATATGTGCTGGTTAATCAAGACAGTAATTGAACATGCACCGTTGCAAGGTGGAATTTCAAAACTTAAAATTAACCAAAAAGATATCATAAGCATGTCATGATTGATATAATCTAAGTTGAAATGTTTCATTGATGCTAATAGGTTTATAAAACTTATAAAATAAACCTAGTATATAAGTTAAGAACATTACCAGTTGATGTGTGCTTTCTCTTTCCTTTGGATGCGGCGTTCCCTTAGAGCAATTCGGTAGAATTTCGTTAACATTAGCCTCCAAACTAGGATAGCCTCTACGATTGATCCACACGGATCTTTACCGACCAAAACCTCTAATGAGGTAGAACCCGTTGGTAGACAACAGCTGCTAGATTGCTCGAAGACCAACCTGAAAATATTAACTGAGAAGGCTCACTTCAAAATAGAAAGAGACTTCTAAAGAATTCTTCGTCACTTGGAGAAACTTGTGGAGGATCTCACAAAATCTCAGGAAGAAAAGATGTCGAACCCAAAGAGAAAGGCTGAGCTGAAGCACGGGATAAGGAGGAGAGGGAAGGCCTATTTATAGGCAGAGGGGAGTGAAAAAATCCCCTCATTTTCCAATGTGCGATGGGAAAAATCCCATCCCACAAACCGGGTCAGCCGCGTTGATCCCTAGGACCTGCGGGCTGATCCGCGTGTCCTTGTCACTAGGGCTTGCCTAATGCTGCAAACCCAACTTGCAAGCTTTCCCACAAGCTAGGTTTGTAGGCTCGCTAGCCCGCACGCTAGCAGCCCGCAAGCCTTTTAGCTTGCGGGACAGCCGTGCAGACCCTACTTCGAACATCTCGTGTTCTTTTGGGCCCCACTCATAGCGGGAAAAATTTCCTTACTCTGCTCCGTGCAATTTTCCTGGTTTTCTCCTTTATTCTTTTTAATTATTAATTTGGTCCAACCAATTAATAACACGTCTGACGATTTCGACACCCTCAATATTCTCACCATAGACCCAGTCTATAGGTTCTTTACTCAATTCGGTAAAGACCCAAAGTTTGTGACATCGTAGGTCCCAAAGTATAGAGTCGTTAGAGGATAACCTAAACTTGGCTTCCCACCCGGGAACCTTTAGGCTCAATGTTCTAGACCGATATGGAACCCTGATAACTCTAGACGATCAAATGGGCTATTTAGCAAAGGTGTATGATCCCCCGATACTCAAAAAATCACGTTCCTATGACTTGATCCGGTTCTGTTGTAGTAACCAATACAATACACTCCTTCCATCAGGTTAAGTACCATCTAGTTTATTGAGCTCGAATTAAGTTTTAGCTCATGTAATAGCCGTAGCTATCCTATAGTTAGACTTGTTCAAGAAGAACACCACTCGCCATAATGTATCAAGATTGACTAGCCCGTTCTACCAATCTTATACTCTGATAAAAAGTTTGTGAGTGTGTCTCTTCAATAAGAGGCCCTAAGGTACATCTCCCATTATATCACTATATCAAGAGTGATGGACCCCTTCTTGACTACTCGGCTTACCAACATGTGATCATCACTATACCCGTAATCACCCGTATCATCTTAGTCTCTAGGGTATGAATAAGTATGACCCAAAGTATAGCAACTCCCACATAAGGTAACCAATATCTTAGGTCATAGGATACTTGTACTGCTACTACAATAAGAAATGACACATTGATATAGTTATTTCTGAGTGTCTGTATTATAGCGTTCTCCAATGTATTACCCGAATACATTCATGTGTTGACTCAAGGTACCACCTTCAGCTCGTGAAATCGGCTGCTTGGATCTAATCCAAGTGGTAAGCCTACACATGCTAGTCTGTCTGATTCATTGATGTCCAATCTCAATGAAACTCTGACTAGGGATATTTAGATTATTCAGAGTAATATGTATGTGCAGTTCTCACACCACATAGCTCCCGCTATATCCCCGCACTTTTAAAAGCATTGATAAACAACAAAGATGCCTTAATTATTATTAATAATAATTCGAAACAGTTTGTACATTATAATAATTGCCTCTAGGGCATACATCATGTCTAACAATCTCCCACTTGCACTAAAGCCAATTGCCCATGTGCTTCATGCCATACTTGTTAACATGCTGGTCATGCTTAACCTGAGTTAATGGTTTAGTTAGCCCATTCGTTAGATTCTGATCCATTGGGATGTATTCTAAGCTTATATCTTTTCTAGCTACTATCTCTGAATGAGATGGTATTTTTTAAGTACATGTTTGTTTCTTTGACGAGTCCGTGGTTCCTTTGCCTGAGCAATTGCCCCATTGATATCGTAATAGACCGCTATTGGATTTACAATGTTAGACAACACACCGAGATCACCAATAAATCCCTTAAGCCAGACAACTTGCTTTGCTGCTTTTGAAGCAGCTATATACTCAGATTCTATGGTTGAATCGGTAGTCGTATCCTATTTGAAACTCTTCCAAACAACTGCCTCTCTGTTTAACATAAACACATACCCTGACTGAGACTTATAATCATCCCTGTCAAATTGAAAACTCACATCGGTGTATCCCTTCACAGAGAGATCACCTTCTCCATATACTAAAAACATATCCTTAGTCCTACGTAAGTATTTAAGGATAGTTTTAATGGTTATCCAATGCTTCTCACTGGAATTAGATTGAAATCTGCTCCTGACGCTCAACGCATATGAGACGTTAGGCCAAGTGCATATTATAGCATACATGATAGATCCTATCATCGAGGCATAGGGTATTCCATTCATGCACAGTCTCTCCTCCTGTGTTCTTGACCACTCAAATTTAGAAAGATTAATCCTGTGAGATATTGGGAAATAACCCTTTCTTGACTGCTCAAGGTTAAATCTAACAAAAACCTTATCTATGTATATACTTTGTGAAAGACTTAACAGCCTTCTAGATGTATCTCGATGGATCTTTGTACCAAGTATGAAAGCTGCTTCTCCAAGGTCTTTCATGGAGAACTTCTTTGACAACCATGACTTTACTGTTTGAAGAAAAGGAACATCGTTTCCTATCAGCAATATGTCATTGACATATAACATAAGTAAAATGACTGCACTCCCACTAGCCTTCTTATATACACAGGGCTCAGTAGCATTTGACACAAAACCAATTTCTCTGATTGTCTCATCAAACCTAATATTCCAACTCCTTGATGCTTGCTTAAGTCCATAAATGGACTTCTGCAACTTGCATACTTTTGAGCCATACTTAGATGTAAAACCCTCGGGTTGTGCCATATACACATCCCTATCTAGATTCTTGTTAAGGAATGTTGTTTTTGCATCCATCTGCCAAATCTCATAATTGTAATGAGGGCGATGGCAAGGAGTATCCTGATAGACTTTAGCATGGCCACCGGTGAAAAGGTTTCATCATAGTCAATGCCTTCTTTTTATACTGTAAACTTTTGCAACCATCCTTGGTTTATAGGTAATCACATTACCGTCTATGTCAGTTTTCTTCTTGAAAACCCACTTGCATCCTATGGGCTTAATCCCACTTGGACATCAATCAAGTTTTAGACTTGATTTTTGTACATGGAATCCATCTCTGACCTCATGGCTACAAACCATTTGTCAAACTCTGAGCCTTCCATTGCTTTCTTGTAAGTTTTGGGCTCATCATCTTCCATAAGGAAGATATGTTTATCATCATTGATGAGAAACCCGTATCGCTCGGGATGACTTAGCACCCAGCTTATCTGAACTTGTCCTCTTTTTGTAAAGAGGACATCCCCAAACTCTCAAGTGAGAAAGAGCTGGTTTCTTACCATACCCACAATTCATATGGAGTCTAATCAATTGATTTAGAGGGTACTCTATTTATAATATAAACTGCGCTCTCAAGTGCATAACCCCAAAAAGGATCTGCTAAGTTCTACTTAGCTCATCATGGATCGAACCATATCGAGTAGGGTTCGATTCCTCCTTTTTGACACTCCATTGTGTTGGGTTGTATAAGGGGGTGTCCATTGGGATAAAAAAACCATTATCCCTTAGATAATCCTGAAACTCTTAGCTTAAGTATTCACCGCTTTGATCGGATCAAAGGGTCTTGATACTTTTCCCAAGTTGTTTCTCTACTTCCTTTTTGAACTCTTTGAATTTCTCAAAACTTTCAGACTTGTGCCTCATTAGGTACAGATAACCATATCGTGAGTAATCATCGATAAAGGTTATGAAGTAGACGAAACCCTCACGTGCCTTAACACTCATTGAACCACATACATCGAAATGTATTATTTCCAAAGTACTAGTGGCACACTGACCTTTTCCTTTGAAAGGTTTCTTAGTCATCTTCCCCTTTAAATAAGTTTCGCACGCCCCATAGGATTCCCATTCCATTGGGCCCGAGTCACCACATTTGTGTAACTTAGTTAAGTGAGTCTCATTTATATAGCCTAGATGACAATGCCATAAGTATGAGGGTTTCTCATTATCTTATCTCAATTTCTTAACAATGTTCATATTTAGAATTTCAGTTTTAGTATTTAAAACATAAATGCCATCAACAGATATTCCACAAGCATAAATAAGATTATCGCGTCGAATTTGACAATTATTATTAGAAAATAAAATTTCAAATCCCTCTATTACTAAACGCGCAACATAAATAATATTCTTATTGACACCAGGAATATAATAGTAATTGTTCAAACCTAAAACTAGGGTACTAGGAAAACAAAGGCTATATGTCTCTATAGATGTTGCAGCAACCCATGCTCCATTTCCAACTCTTAGGTCCATTTCCCTCTTAGCAAGCCTTCTATTATTCCGCAATCCCTACACAGAAGTATAGATATGATTACCAAAACCAGTATCCAATACCCAAGTAGACTTATAGGGAACTGTAGAGAAAATCTCTATCATGAACAAACCTGAAGTAGATGCCTCCCTTGGCTTCTTCTTCACTTGTTCAGAATTCTAAACCTTGCAATCCTTCTTCTAGTGGCAGGCCTTGCCACATTGGAAGCAGATATTTGCAGTTCCTTTCTTACTTTTCGTCTTCATACTAATTTTCTTCTTGGCACTCGGACCCTTTCCAAAACGGGACCCATCCTTGGAATTTTTGGTTTTCTCAACCAGAAGTAAATCCTTTGGATCCTTTCGAAGCTTATGCTCTACAGTTTTCAGCATGTTGACCAACTCGGGCAATGTGGCATTGATCTTATTCATATAATAATTAGTCACAAATTATGAATAAATATCAGTTAATAGAATCAGATCCACGCATAATTCATGATTCATCATAAAACCTAGTCAAGTCAGCTTCTTTATATAACCCAATAGTTTAAGAGCTCTTCTTTATATAACCCAATAGTTTGTTAGCGGATGACATTCTACCCGCAAGATCACCATGAGCGACCTTGTGAGATGGGGCGTGGGGTTTTCGAAAATGTGTATTGTTGTTGTGGAATGAATTCCAAAGACTCAAGGCCTAAACCTCTAGCCTACGTTATATAGAGTCGCCACGCGAATCAGCTCTTCTGGGAAATTTGGTACAGCCTAGTTCCATTAAGCCTAAACAATATCGTAGTATAAAGATTTGGGTCCGTATGAGTTACTTATTTCTTCATCATTAAAGTCATATTAGGCAAGTGGCTACCATATTCAACGTCACAATATCCCATTCTAAATCGTTTTCGAGTTATATTTTAACATGCATATGGAAAGCAATAAATAAGTGCGAAAAGTAAACAAGCAGGAAAGTAAATGCGCCTAGTCTAGGGAGGATTATTTATTTATTTGGGATGGGGGAATACAAATGGCCTAAAATACATGAGATCTAGGTAAATGAATACATCCATATCTTATTATACAAATGATCTAACAAATACATAATTTTTATTGAAGTGTGATACTCGAAGGAAAATAAATCCTAACATACATCTAACCTAATCTACCTGCATCCACAAGGGTTAGCACAAAATATTTTCACAACACAAACATGTGCTAATGCACCAAGTACATTTTATTTAAATATTTAGAGGACCTGTATGGTCGAGTTAAATGAAAAGGTGCCAAAGTAGGCTTGCGGTTTCTGTTAAAAAGAGTGGTTCATTTTTATACAAATATGTTGCTAATTTTATTAATGAAAATGCCGCATATAAATTTCATCGGGTCAAATATCCAGGAACGGGGCTTTCCCTTCGTGGGGGTTTCCTAGTCTAAACCTAATTATTCACAAATATATGGAAGTCGTAAGTGATTCTAGGCTCATGAACATAATCGCGATCTTTGGCGTATTTTCCGAGGGAATTCAAATATAGTAATAATTTATATATCAGTTAAGAGGAAACCGTTGTTCAAATATTGATTTCCCTCGGGATATATCCAAAATACTAGCATAACATGTAATTATTTTACTGATCTCAATATGTTCATGTAAACAAGTCATTTTCGGTTAATTAACCCATACTTAGTGCATAATATGTAATCTCACATTCTGGAAAAAAGAGGTAACACCGACGTCAGTGTTGCAATGTCGATGTTAGCATCTCAACACCGATACCGACGATGCAACACCAACGTCAGTGTTGCCTAATTTTTCCAGAATATAGAAGGAAAATTGGCAAGTATTTAAACACTTCAAAATAACATCAAATCATCAAATAAGCATGAAACACAACTCTAGGAACTTAAAGGCTCACCCCGTAGTTGAGAATCCACTTCTTCGAGATTCGCAAAGCTCCCCCAAGAAGCCCTCCTCGTTTCTTTGCATGTGTGATATGGTGATTTGGCTTGAGAAAACCAAGAGATGGGGCAAGTTTTGCTCCACAAACTTAAAGTGTAGTGACTTTTATGTAGCTAAGGACTATGTTAATGACTTCTCCACTAAGTTTTGTTAGATTAAAACTTAACAAAGGTGGCATAAAGTAACTTGAACATGAACATGAACTAGAAACATGATTTTCTTCAACTTCTCTCTATTTTTGTGAGTTTAAACCTCAAGATTACCTAAAGAAATCCCATAAATCCCAAGTTCATACCCTTTCTATGAACTTCCTTTTCCCTTTTCAAACAAAATGTTGTTTAACCTAAGAGATTACCCCAAAACCAACTCAAAACCATGAAAATGCAAGTTTTCTTTCTTGAAATCAAAAGAGGCTCTTTTCCTTTGCTTCCTATGGACAAATTGAGCTCCCTTTTGTCTGCATTTCAGCTCTCCTTTTGTAAGAGAGCTCCCTTCAATCCAAAGATAAAATGTCATCATTATTTACCATCCTTTTTCACTTTTCACCACCCCCAATCTAAGGGAGGAGGACCCTCTCCAGGCACCCTATAGTGTGTAGAAAGCTAGAGAGGTCAAACAATGGTACAAGGGCACTAGAGAACTATTGTATCCATTATTCCTGAAATTCTGCAATTCTGCTATTGCTGACTCAATGACATCGGTACCGACGTTGCAATGCCGTTACTGATGTTGGAAATATCGGCATCGATGTTGGCTTTTGGGCCTGACTTTGGCTCAAATTGGGCTTGGTCATTGCTGAGGTGGCAATGTCAGTGTCACTATGGCAATGCTGACACAGACATTACCAATGCCAATACCGATGTTGTTATATCGCTATGGGCATTGGGCCTAACTTTGGCCGAGCCTTAAATGGTCTAATATCAAAGGGGTAGGCTTGTAAGAAACGAGGAATACTTCTCCCGAGGACCTCCAAGACCCTATCAAAGTGGAACACTAGTAAATGAGAATAAATTATAGCTTCATCATCAAACTCGAGAGTGAGGATGAAAATCCCGTACTTATAGTGGTGCTGAAGTGCCAGCCTGTATCTTTATTTCGAATGAGAGTTTTGATGTATCAAATCTCTCGGACCTAGCTTACTCTGAGAAGGGCTCATGAAGATGGAGAATCATGGTATCATGGTCCATGCTCTCATGCTATTTCTGAAGCTCAGATTTTATGGTTGTCAGCATTATACATGGTGCTGTTTCATGATCCTTTTTATGCTTCTCTCATGCCTCATGTTCATTGGCATCAGTTTCAGCATTAGGCTCATTAGGGAGCGACTCATCCAAAATAAAAGCTATAATTTTGAATCTGAGGACTATCCTCACTGCCCTGAATCAATCAATAAAGTTTGAACCATCTAGTTTGTTGTCAAGAATTGAGTGAAGATTTATGTTCAGATTCATTGTTCAACCTAGATATAAGATAGAATTCTCTTAGATATTAGTACATGTACATGCATTTAATATAAGGTCTTTAATTAAATACATAGTTCCTACTATTTTCTCGACATTCAAATAGCCCATTCTTTTAAAATTCGAGAAATTTGGTCCAACCAATTTTCCTTAGTAGGTAGCTTCCATAGCCACTCATCATGACCCCCGCTATAATAGGTCAAGCCATAACAAGACAACCATGGTTGGAACCCGTCTATTTCCATATCATGCAATTGCTAATCCATTTGAGTTCTCTTTCTCGAGACACGCATTCCTAATTGTACAACTCCTCAAATGCGTCTCCAATCTAGCATTAGCTCCAATGATATGGATAACTAACCCATTTTTGTTAAGACTTTAACCCCATCTAGTCTCATGACCAAACACATGTTAAGGGAAAGCATGTTGTACATGTCCTTACATCTATTAATAAGGTTCGTATTACGACTTATGACAAGAAGATAATCTACCGCCTTAATATTGTTGTATGGATTTTATTGGTGCCTCTGGTGTCGCCCTAGTCTAGGTCTTATACGATGGATATGATTATGATAATAATAATTCCGGGCTATTTGGAATTATCAACTCTAAGGGAACATGTTCAAGATTGGTACATCAAAATCATTCCATTATGCCAAGACTCCACATAATATGTAAAACAAATAAGGTCCATGTTTAAGTTCTTGCATCTATGTCTATAAGTTTTCATTTAACAACTTAAACCACGTTCGTAAAACCATATGCGGAATCCAATTCCCATACTAGAAATCGACTAAGTCATAAAAGTCCATTGGGTACACTTAAACCTAATACCGATGGAGATTTCCAAGTAGGAGAGGCCCCCTTAAAGTAAATGAGGAGCCAAGTCCAATCATTTCCAAAATAACCACGGGGCACTTCGATTCGTTGTAACACGAACAACTATGATTTAAAGATTTTGTTCTTTAATTGAGTGAAGTACGGGATGACCCTCAATTTAAGCATTTACACATGTGGTAAAACATTTCTAATATATATGATAATCGCCTAGACTAAGTTTGAGCAAAACCTTAATCTAGTTATTGGATCCTATTCTATAACAGGAATTGAAACCTAAGTCATGCTTAACATTAGGGGTGTGCATTCGGTCGAAACCAAACCGAATAGAACCGAACCGAATTAAGCGAACACCAAATAAAGAAAATATTGTTAACCGAACCAAACCAAATAAGAATCAAAACCAAATTAACCAAACCAAAATAAATTATTCAGTTTGGTTAAAAATCGAACCAAACCGAAATTTTAAATTAATTGACAAAAATTTCAAATTTTACCGCTTAAAATACAAAATGCACATCCAATATAAGTATTATAATGGATTAAATGGCTTAGTAGAGACACATATATGAATAAAATTGCATTTTTGAGAAGAGGAATAAAAGTGTGATATAAAAATAAAATTTTATTATGTGTTTATATATATTTCGGTTCGGTTTGGTTATTACGGTTTTTTCTATACAAAAACCGAACCGAATCGAATAACTGAAATATTGACATTTTACAAACCGAACCAAACTGAATGTTTAAAATAACCAAACCAAATTAATATTTCGATTTGGTTTGGTTCGGTAATTCAGTTACCAAACCATTTGCACAACCCTACTTAACATACTTTAATTAATTTATATAAAAATCATTTCAACATATTATAATCAATCATGCATAGCATTAGGTAGGCTCTGATACCACTTCTAGTTAATCAAGATAGTAATTGAACATTCAAAGTTGAAAGGAGGAATTTGAAAACTTAAAATTAATCTAAAAGACATCCTAAGCATGCCATGATTGATATAATCTAAGTTGAAACGTTCCATAGATGCTGATAGGTTAATAAAACTTATAAAATAAACCTAGCATCTAAGTTAAGAATATTACCAGTTGATGCGTGCTTTCTCTTTCCTTTGGATGCGACATTCACTTAGAGAAATTCAGCCGTTAGCATTAGCCTCCAAACTAGAATAACCTCTATGATTGATCTGCATGGATCTTCACTAACCAAAACCTCTAACGAGGTAGAACCCATTAGTAGATAGCAGCTGCTAGACCGCTCGAAGACCAACCCGAAAATATTAACTGAGAAGGCTCACTTCAAAATAGAAAGAGCCTTTTAAAGAATTCTATATCGCTTGGAGAAACTCATGGAGGATCTCACAAAATCTTCAAAGAAAAGATGTCGAACTTAGAGAGAAAGGCTGAGCTGAAGTACGAAATAAGAAGGAGAGGGGAGGCCTATTTATAGGCAGAAGGGAGTGAAATACTCCCCTAATTTTCCAATGTGGGATGGGAAAAATCCCATCACACAAACCGGGTCAGCTGCGTGGATCCCTAGGATCCTCAAGCTGACACTCGTGTCCTTGCCACAAGGTAAGCCCTAATGGGCTTGCCTTGTACCGCAAGCCCAACTTGTGGGCTTTACCCCAAGCTGCGCTTCCAGGCGTGCTGCTCCCTAGCAAGCGCGGGCTTAGCCTACACGCTAGTGACCCACAAGCCTTTCAGCTTGCAGGGCGGCCACGCAGGCCCCACTCCAAACATCTTGTATTTGTTTGGGTCCACTCGCAACGGGAAAAATTTCCTTGCTCCACTTCGTGAAATTTTCCCAATTTTCTCCTTTATTCCTTTTAATTTTTAATTTGGTCTAACCAATTAACAATATGTCTAACGATTTTGACATCCTCAATATTCTCAGCATAGACCCAGTCCATAGGTTCTTTAATCAATCATGTAAAGACCCAAAGTGTGTGACCTCACATGATCCGAAGTATAGAGCGGCTAGAGGTTAACCTAAACTTGGCTTCCCATCCTGGAACATTTAGGCTCAGTATTCTAGACTGATACGGAACCCGATAACTCTAGACGATCAAATGGGCTTTCTTGCAAAGGCGTATGATCCCCCGATACTCGAAATGTCACATGCCTGTGACTTGATGCGATTTTGCAGTAGTAACCAATACAATACACTCCTTCCATCAGGTTAAGTACCATCTAGTTTATTAAGCTTATATTAAGTGTTAGCTCATGTAATAGCTGTAGCTATACTAGAATTAGACTTGTTCATGAAGAACACCACTCACCATGATGTATCAAGATTAACTAGAAACCCGTTCTATCAATCTTATTCTATGATCAGAGGTTTATGACTGTGTCTCTTCAACAAGAGGTCCTAAGGTACAACTCCCATTATATCACTATATCAGGTGCGATGAATCCCATCTTGACTACTTGGCTTACCAACATGTGATCATCACTATACCCGTAATCATCAACCCAAAGTATAACAACTCCCACAAAAGGTAACTAGTATCTTAGGTTTGAGGAAACTCATACTGCTACTTCAATAAGACATGACACCAACACATAGATATAATTATTTCTGAGTGTCTATCTTATAACAGTCTCCAATCTATTACCCGAATACATTTATGTGTTAACTCAAGGTACCACGTTCAGCTCGTGAGATCGGCAGCTTGGATCTAATTCAAGGAGTAAGCCTACACATGCTAGTCTGTCCGCTTCATTGATGTCCAATCTCAATGAAACTATGACTAGGGATATTTAGACTATTCATAGTAACAGTTATGTCACACCACATAGCTCCCACTATGTCCTCGCACTTTTACACTATGAAGTAGTCATGGACTTTGTCTTATCAATGCGCATATATATAATACATATATATAATACCAGCGAGATACATAAATAAATTAAAAGCACTGATAAACAAAAAAGATACCTTAATTATTATTAATATTAATCTAAAACCGTTTGTAAATATTAACTAATTAAGACATATCGCCCTAATTTCCTCTAGGGCATACATCATTTCTAACAATATGTATTAGCTCTCAATTTAAAATGAGAACCTAGGAGAGTGGTATCAGTTTGACATATTTTCAAGGCCAAAAGAAACCAACTATTAAATTACGGCTAGAACGTGGTTCCACGTGCTAATTCTCTAATTGAGGTTGACTCCTAACACTCCTCTTTCTTGTGATTCAATGGTTCCTGCAGGATAAAAAACCGTTGCTATGGGGGACTAGCCGTGTGACCAGCGTAGCCTCTCCGATACTTAAGTTAGACTGGATTTAAGAGAGGAGGCAGGGAATACTTTTGTGAAACTAGAATACTTACTTTTGCGTGGTGGTCCAAAGGATCTTTTTATACTCCATGAACGTCTTCTGCTCTGACCCAAGAGTGTGAATAAACTAGAGTTCTATCTTGAGTGAATCTTTATCTTGTCCATAAGATAAAGCTTATCTGGATTGGGAGTTCCAATTATTGATGTCTCTTTTGAGGTCTTAGACTCTTAATTGGACTCTATGCTCGTAAGGTGTCGAGTCAGTCTAGGCGGACAAGCTGACTCTGCTTGGTTACCGCCTGCACATTCCTCTGAGATTAAGGGAAGACTTGATTTCCTCCTAATTTGGGGCGGATACAATCCGCTTGGATGAGCAACAAGGTTTTACCCTCGAGTCGGATTAGAACCGTCTGGATCGGTAAGAAGACTCCTAGCCTTACCATTAAATCTCTCTGTTCCAAGTGGATGTAATCCACCTAGGGATCTCACATGGCTTGTACGCGCCTGTAAATATTTTACCTTGTTAACACCAACAATTTATCGATACATGTATTCTGAGTAATATGCAAGGTTCCATTAGTTTTATCTCTATGAATGTTCATTCTTAAGATCCTTTTTTCCTCTCCTAAATCTTTCATCTCAAACTTAGAATTAAGCCTATGTTTCAATTTGGCAATCTTAGTTTTGTGTTTACATGCAATTAATGTATCATCAACATATAGTAAAAGATAAATATATGTCTCATCACTCAATTTCATGTAATAAACACATGAATCAAAATTTTTTCTAAGAAAGTTTATTTTAGAAAAAATTCATCAAATCTAAGATACCATTGACTAGGAGATTATTTAAAGCCATATAGAGATCTTTTCAAAAAGCAAACATAACTTTCTTTCCTTATTTCAACAAAGCCCTCAGACTGAGCCATATAAATTTCTTCTTGCAGATTTCCATGCAAGAAGGCTATTTTAACATCTAGTTGTTCAAGTTCAAGAAAAAACATAGTAGTAATAGACAGAATTAATCTAATAAAAACATGTTTGACTACAGGGGAGAAAATTTCATGGAAGTCTATGTCATCTATTTGGCTATAGCCTTTGGCTACAACCCTAGCTTTGTATCTTTCTTTTTGTACTCATGGAATTTCAAGTTTTCCTTTATAATCACATTTATAGCCAATGAATGATCCTTTTGCTAAAAGGTTTATAAACAAGTTTTCAAGTATCATTTTTAAGCAAAGATGATATTTCATCTTTCATGGCAGATTGCCATTCAGGCCAATACTTAGAGGATTTAGCCTCAATATAGGTTTTGGGTTCATTTTCAATATAATTAGCAATATTGGTAGTAAATTCAAGAAAGCTAGCATAATACAATCATAAATGTTTCTATAAAGATAAATAGAAGGTTTTATACTCCTTCTAGTTATATCCCTAAGTAACATATACTTATTATTATCATTGGTTTCTTCAGCTCCTAAGTCTAAGTCATCAATATGAGTTTCCAGCTTTTCTTCTTCATTATTAATAGTTTCATTTTGAACACTCATGATTAGACACATTAACAACTTGAAGATTATTATTATTATTATGATAACAATTTGTTCTAATCTTTCAAGCTTCACCTCAAACTAGGTGTTAGCTTGCTGATTGTTAAAATTGTTACCTAGAGAGGTAATTTTAGCTTTAGGAAATTCATTTTCATTTTCATTGAGCTTCTTTACTAACTAAAACTTTGTTCTCACTAAGAGACCACAACTTGAAACCCTTAATACCACTTGGATATCCTAAGAAAACACATTTCTTAAACCTAGGTTCCAATTCACACCCATTAACAGGAACATAGGCGGCACATCCAAATATTTTCAAATGGTTGTAGTTAATTGGTTTCCCATACCATATTTCATTATGACACTTAAATTGAATTGAAGAGCTAGGAGACCTATTTATAAGGTAACATGCAATTTAAGAAGCTTCATCCCAAAAAAATAAAATTCAGACCAGAAATAACATGCATATAAATTTATTTTGAGGAACCCTATTATATCTTTTGGCAATACCATTTTATTGTGGGGTATATGACCTATGTCTAATAATTCCATTTTCAGAATAGTAATTATTGAACTCATTATTAACAAACTCTATACCATTATCTATTCTTAGAATTTTAATGTTAAGATTATATTGATTTTCAACAAGACTATTCCACTCAAGGAATTTATTAAAAGCTTCACTTTTATTTTTCAGAAAATATATCCAAACATTTCTTGAAAAGTTATTAATAAATGACACAAAATATTATGAACCAAATAGAGATAATGGTCGTTACGAGAACCCCCAAAGATTACTATGCACATAGTTAAGACAACCTTTGGAAACATTAGATGCAGAAGAGAAGCTAAATCTATGTGATTTATGCTGGTTAATCTATACAGGTAATGAATTTGCGAACTAGCATGGTGGAACTTAAAACATAAAATTAACATAAAAGGAACTCCTAAGAATGGTATGATTGATATAATCTTAGTTGGAAAGTTCCATAGATTCACTAGGTGTATAAAGACTTATTAAAAGGAACCTAGCATCTAAGTATAAAGCATTATTGATGTGTGCCTTTCCCTTGCTTCACCAGAGTGATCCCTTATACCAATTGGATAGAACTCCTTTAACACTATCCTTCGAAGTAGTTAGCCTCTATGAATAGTCCACATGAACTAGACCGACCAAAACCTCCTAGAGAGGGAGAACTTTTCAGTGAACAAGTGGCTGCTAGACCACTCCTAGACCAACCAAAAAATATCTGCGAATACTCTTTTCCAAAATAGGAATAAGCCTTAATAAGAATCTCACAAATGAAAGAGAAACTCTGAGAGGATCTTAAAACAATTCGCAAGAAAGAAGTCAAGTTCAGAATAGAAAGGCTAAACTAAAGGGTGTTTAAAGGAGGAGGAGAGGCTCCTATTTATAGGGAGAAGAGGAGCAAAATTTCTCCCCTTTTAGCAAATTGGGATGGGGAATTCCCAATCCCACATACAGGTATGACCCACTTCGACAAGCTGTGTGTGCCTCACAAGGCAAGCCTAATTGGCTTTTCTCATACTTGCAGGACTTCTCGCAAGTTTGGCTTGCAACGCACCGATGGGCCTGCATTGTAGCCCACACAAATGTTACCATGCAGCGCTTGCGGGCCTGCAGCTCACTAGCATGCGCTAGCTTGTGGTAGTGCATGCTTGTAGCCATGGGAACTTCTAGTCCTGTAAATAACCTATGTTCGCAGGGCCCACTTACAACAAGAAAACTCCTTTGCTATGCATATTTGTTCCTAGTCCCTCTTTCAAATGGTTAACTAGTCTGACCATTTAATGGTCCATCCAAATGAACTTGACTAACCTTTTATTCTTGATATAGACCCTGCCTATAAGTTTTTTTTATTTGGTTCGATGAAGGCCCAATGTGTGTGACCTCATAGGATCCCGAAGTATAGAGCCGCTAAAAGTTAACCTAAACTTGGCTTACCATTTAGTAACCTTTAAGCTCAGTGTTCCAGACCAATATGGAACTCGATGACTCTAATTGATCCAATGGGCTTTCTAGCAAAGTCATATGATCCCTTGATACTTGGAATGTCACGTGGTTGTAACTTGATCCAATTTTGTACTAGTAACCAATACCAACTACTCCTTCCATCATGTTAAATACCATCCGGTTTATTAAGCTCAGATAAAGTGTTAGCTCATATAATAGCCGTAGCTATCCCAAAGTTAGACTTATTCATGAAGAATTTATTTATTGAGATTGACTTGAAACCCATTCTATCAATCTCATACTATGATAAGAGGTTTATGAGGGTGTTACTTTCATAAGAGGCCTTAATTATATCACTATATCAGGAGTGATAGAACCCATCTTGACTACTCAGCTTGCCAACAAACGATCATCTTTATACCCTTAATCATTTACGTCTTCCTGATAACAAGGTATGCATGAGTATAACCCAAAGTATAGTAACTTCCGCACAAGGTAACTGGTATCTCAGGTTTGAGGATACTAGTGACTATTTATACATTAGTGACCAATAAAGATATATCACCCTAATTGCTTCTAGGGCATACATCATTTCTAATATACTCCCACTTATACTAGAGCCATTTACCGATGTGCTTCATGCTATACTCATTAACATGTTGGTCATGCTTAACTTAAGTCAATGGTTTTGTTAGCCCATCCTCTATATTCTGATCCATAGGGATGTATTCTAAGCTTATATCCTTTCTAGCAACTATCTCTTGAATGAGATGGTACTTTTTGAGTACGTGTTCATTTCTTTGACAAGATCGTGGTTCCTTTACTTGAGCAATAGCCCCATTGTTATCGTAATAGACCACAATGGATTTACACTAGACACCATGTCAAGATCACCAATAAATCACTTTAGCCAGACAGCTTGCTTAGCTGCTTCAAAAGCAGCTAAATACTTGGATTCGGTGATTGAACCAACAATCGTATCTTGTTTGAAACTTTTTCAAATAACTACCCCTCCATTTAACATAAATATATAACCTGACTAGGACTTGTAATCATCCTTGTCAGATTGAAAAATCGCATTAGTGATTTCCTTCACAAAGAGATCATCTTCTCCATAAACTAAAAACATAACCTTAGTTCTTCGTAAGTACTTGAGGATAGTTTTAACGGCCATCTAGTGCTTCTCATCTATATTAGATTTAAATATGCTAGTGACACTCAAAGCATGTGAGATGTCTGATTGAGTGCGTACCATTGCATACATGATTGATCCTAATGTCAAAGTACATTCATAGGAAATCTCTCCTCTTGTGTTCTCGGATGCTCAAATTTTGAAAGGTTTATCCCGCGAGACATGGGAAGATAACCTCTTATTGACTACTCAAGGTTAAATCTAGCAAAAACCTTATCTATGTATATACTTTGAGGAAGCCTTTTGGATTATCATGGTAGATCTTTATACTAAGTATAAAAGCTGCTTCTCTAAGGTCTTTTATGGAGAACTTCTTTGACAACCATGACTTAACTGTTTGAAGAAAAGGAACACCTTTTCCTATTAATAATATGTCATCAACATATAATATAAGGAAAACGACCACAGTCCCACTAACCTTCTTAAATACATAGGGTTCTTTAGTGTTTGACACAAAACCAATTTCTTATATTATCTCATGAAACATAATATTTCAACTCCTTGATTCTTGCTTAAGTCTATAAATGGTCCTTTTCTATTTACACACCTTCAAGCCATCCTGAGATGTAAAAACTTCAGGCTGAATAATTTAGACAGCCCTATCAAGGTTCCCATTAGGATCATAAAAGGTGTAAGCCATAGTCTCTTTAAGGTAACCTAAAAATAGACACCTATTAAACTTACCACCCAGCTTATTTGAATTAGTAATTTTATCATAAGCAGTATATCCCCAAACTCTCAAATGTGAAAGAGTTGGTTTCTTACCATACCACATTTCATATGGCTTTTGATCAACTGATTTGGGGGCACTTTGCTTAAAATATAACTACGCTCTTAAGTGAATAATCCCAAAAGGATTTGCTGAGTTATGCTTGGCTCATCATGGACCAAACCATGTTAATAAGGGTTTTATTCATCTTTTCTAACACTCTATTTTGTTAGGGTTTATAAAGAGGTGTCCATTGGGAATAAATACCATCATCCCTTAGATAATGCTGAAAATCTTGGCTCAAGTATTCACCTCCTCGATCAGATTGAAGGATCTTGATACCTTTTGCAAGTTGTTTCTCTAAACAAGTTCTGAATCCTTTGAATTTCTCAAAACTTTTAGACGTGTACCTCATAAGGTACAAATAACCATATCGTGAGTAATCATTGATAAAGGTAATGAAGTAGACAAAACCTTCAAGTGTCATAACACTCATTGGACCACATATGTCAGAGTGCATTATTTCCAAAGTAATTGTTACATGCTCACCCTTTTCTTTGAAAGGTTTCTTTATTATCTTCCCTTTTAAACAAGGTTCACACGTCCCATAGGATTCCCATTCCATTGGGTACAAGTCACCCCATTTGTGTAACTTAGTTAAGTGAGTCTCATTTATATGGCCTAGATGACAATGCTACAGGTATGAAGATTTCTCATTATCTAATTTCGATTTCTTAGCAATATTCATATTTAGAATCTCAGTTTTAGTATCTAACACATAAACACCATTAAAACACATTCCATGAGCATAAAAAACATTATCAAGTTTAATTTGATATTTATTATTTAAAAATATAATTTCAAATCCCTCTATTGCTAAACATGCAACAAAAATAATATTCTTAGTAATGATAGGACTATAATAGCAATTTTTCAAAACTAAAACTAGGCCACTAGGAAAATGAAGGCTATATGTACCTACTATTGTTGCAATAACCCGTGCTCCATTTCCAACTCTTAGATCCATTTTCCTCTTTTCAAGCCTCTTATTATTCTGCAACTTCTGCAGTACAAATATGAGTACCATAACTAGTATTTAATACCCATGTAAACTCATAAGGAATTATAGAGAAAATATCTAGTACGAACATACCTCTAGAAGTTCAAGCCACAACTCATCATTATTTGATGAGCTTGTTTCAAGAGAAACATTTTCCCCAACATTTCTTTTCCATTCTAGACGTTTCTATTAGAGATGTTGGGGTTATCCCACATCAGAAATAATAAAGGAATATGAGTGATATATAAGTGGAGTAGATTGGGCCTTAATACAAACCAATTGGTTTTGTGTTAGATGGGCTCAACCCCACTTGCATGCTCACTCAAGCTATAAAGCCCGACACTCTCCTAGCCCACGGATTATCTACATGGTATCAGAGCGAGAGAAATGCCTAACAACTAAAAGATATTGGGTTCAAGTTTGAAATCCTGGTGGAATTGGGCTAGAAGAGAAACTAGGCCCGTTGTCAACCTTGAGCCTCGGAGAGATAGGCCAAGGGATGTTTTGCAAGTGGTAACTGATCCAAGCCCAGTTGCACTTGAGGGGGAGTGTTGGAGATGTTGGGGTTATCTCACATCAGAAATAATAAAAGGATATTAGTGATATATAAGTGGAGCAAATTGAGCCTTAACACAAGCCAATTGGTTTTGTGTTAGATGGGATCAAACCTCACTTGTATGCTCACTCAAGCTATAAAGACTGACACTCTCCTGGCTCACGGATTCTCTACAGCTTCATGAGTTTCCTCTTAACTTTTAAACCTTTCAATTTCTTTAACTTAAGGCCCTCCACATTTACTCAATCTTTGAGTTTATTTCTAAACTCATTTTCAAATATCTCGAGCAAGTCCATGAGCTGGGTCAGAGTACATTTAGGAGAATACTCCTTAACTATTTTTTTTAAAAGAATAATATATGTTGGTCCTAAATGGCTCAATATAAACAGTAGAGGGGGTGAATGTGTTTCTTGGTTCTTTTAAAAATTAATAAAATTCTTTCACCAAGCCTAGTTTTTAGATGTATACTGAGTGAAAATGAGCTACGCCGAGTCTAAAAACTATAAACTACTCAGCTTGCTAGCACAATTATCTTCAATCGCTACTGAGAATTTTACTCAGCTTGGACTGGTTTTTCAAGAAAAAACTTAGAAAATGAGAGAATCATGAATGTGATAAACACAGTAAAGATGAGCGAGTAAGGTTAGAATGATTACACTTGAGATTTATCCTGGTTCGGCCCCTAGCCTACCTCCAGTCCCCGGATTCCATTTCAAGCTTTAATCTACTAGTTTTTCTTTCCTTCAATAGGTGGAGTAGCCTTTATAGTGGGTATACTAGATTACAGAAAGTACCCTCCTTTCTAACTACCTCTCAAAACACAGTTTAGGTACCCTTCCTAAACTGTCACTCAGATTTCTCAACAGAAAATACGAATTGAGGATTTCAACTTATAAAAATGTTAAATCATTTACAAAGTTAAATCTTAAGTGATATCTCTCAATTACAAACTAATTTGAAAGATTTGTATTTACTTGGTTGCTTGATTTGGAATTCATAAAGCTGTGATTGATTGAACAGAGTTTCAGCTCTTTAAGAAATTTTAAGTGATTCACCAAGTTTGATCGTCTGCTTTAGTCTTCTATTTATAGTTGAAAGTCTTGGAAGTAGCCATTGCTAACTTCTCATCTTGATAGCTTTCTCAATTTCTCTTCTTTTCAAATCTTTCGAATTTGCCCATTTAAAACAAATTCCAGGATGTTTAGAGACAGAGATTTTGAACATTGAGGGGTGAGATTAATCCATTAATCCAAAGCGTCAAAAAATTGTTTGTCTTCAAGCAATATGGTATGATAGAGAGGTGCGCGAGTTGCAACGTGGATTTCTATGATTCTTTGAATTTGCTGACATTGCAGAGTTGCGTATAGACATTGAGAAACAACGCATGTCATTCCTTTTACCTTGGACTTTAGTGAGTATTCTCCAACATTCCATACTGACACCTTTTTGTTGGGAGGACCACTTGAATATCTTCTTTAATTTCAGTACATTTTCTCCTGAAAAGTATCAAAGAGAATATTCTGTCTCTCATAGAAGACGTTAATTGCACATGTGTCATTTAATTCTTGAAGTGTCGAATATACTCAGCTTTGAATAAAAGCTAACTCAGTTAAGATGAGTCCATATCTTTATAAACTATGTAATACTAGGCTGACTCAGAGCTTTTCTTACTCTAAGCCACAACTTAAATAATCACTCAGTGAACTGAGTTATTTTCCCATAAACAACCTTAAGTAAACTTGATTAATTGAGAGTCTACTTAGTACTTAATTAATTTTACTATCCTAGTCAGTTTGTTATTTCCAAAACGTTTTAAGTACTGTGAAGTACTATTAACTTGGGCTCAACAATCTCCCCCATTTTGGAATAGATAATGAACGTGGTAGTAGAAGAGATTAATTGAATAAATAGTTTAAAGATATAGGAATACCTGGAAAGTGATGTAAGACTCCCCCATGCTGAGTGAATTCCTTAGCCAGTTTGGTCTCCCCCATACTGAGTGAACATTTTTCAGTCGGCTTAAACCCATATACTTAGAGAAATTTTCTTTGATTTGGGACTTTGTCTTAATTCTACTTTTTTTAAAAGTTGGTTTCTTGTATATTTTCTTACATCTACATAAGCAGAAACAACATACATACTTAAGCAAGGAAAGAAGTTAAGAAGCTCTTAACTTGATATGGAAAAACTCATAATTTTCATTAACAATAAAAAATACTTAGTCAGTTCATAGATAGTGTTTTGAACTAAGATTGCAAAAAGTTCTATCTCTTACAAGTTTTTGCCTATACTAAGAGCTATGCCTATTTGCATGGATGAGAAGATGAGTCAGGCTGAGAAGAGGATGGATTTTGTTGTTGCTGTATTTGTTGATGTTGAGGATTCTCTGGCAAAGAAGACTTGTTAAGATTCGCAGTTCTAGTTGCATCTTCACCTACCTTCTCCCCCTTTATTCTTTGTCTTTTCATGATTTGTTCAAGATAGACATTAAAGGAGTCTAAGACAGACTAAAAATCCTCCTATCTACCAATTATCAGCAGAGAATTCTCTTACTCCAACATCTCTTTTCCTTTGATCGTTAAGAAGTCATGATTGTTCAGTTCAGAGAGTAGTAAATGGTGGCATTTGGAAAGATGTGCGATTTGATCGAACCCTTGGCATGCAAACTGTTGAAAGCATTTCAACAAAGCTCTAAAATCTAAGGCAAACAATGCGATCTTTAACTTTGCTTCCATGTCGAGGATCCTTGGGTAAATTGATGACTTACACCTTATTGTGTAGTTGATATCCTTTGCATCATATATCCTAGTGGTCACCAATTGGTTCACATTCTTCTTTAGATCTTCTATCCTAACCTTGAGTACATTTTAGCTTTTTATGCATTGAGAGTCCATTTTCTAAATCTAATGACTCAATGGGCTCCGGGAAAAGTTTATTCATTGCTTTAAAAATGGCCTTCTACGCTTTCTTGATAGAATCATCCATGTTGTTGTTGATTTCTTTACAAACAACATCAAGCTTGTTTATGAGAGAGTCAATGTTCAGCACGAGCTGCTTATCAGCTTTCTTGATGGCAGCATCCGCTATCTTGATTACACAATCCAGCTTGTCATCATAATTGACCATGAGCATGGACATGCTCTCTAGAAGCTTTACCATACTATGCGCTATGTCCTTGGTCATCTCCACCTCCTTTAGAACATTCTCAATCTTGGGATATGTGCTCTTCTTTATTTTGGCATGTTCTTCACCAAACTTATGAAACTGTGTGACTTGAGTTTCCATTGTGGAATTCAAGTTACTTAGCTCCTCTACAGCAATATCTACACTACCCTTTATCTTTCTTGCTATTACATTAGCGAGAGCAATATACGTGGGGACAGATGTAACAACTGCACTGAGCTAAGTCGTAGAATCTGATAAGCCTGAAAAGATCAGATCCATCTTATCCACTGAGCTTTTGGCACTTTCTTTTGCCAAATGGTTGCGAATCACACATAAACTACCCTAAATTTTCTCAAACTCTTCGAAGTAGATAGATTCAAAGGGTAAGCTTGTGTGTTCATCGAACTAAGGAAGTGCAGCCTTTGGCTTTATGGATAAGTCCATTAATTCCTAGGCTCATAACATTTTGCTTACTACCCCATCCAACTTAGCATCAAACTTGAGCATTGGATATTTCTTCCTGGCCAACTCTCTTATCTGTGCCAAGATGGCTGAATCAGCCAAGTCCTCTTGGCTAGCTTGCTACTAAACTCAGGTACATCATTGGCTGTAAAATTTACCTTAGTACCATCATCACTTGCTTTTCCATGTTGAGCAGAGTTCTCAGCGTTAGGAACTTCTCTAACCACAGGGGTTAGAGAGATAGTGGATGGGTTTGAAGAAATGGTTGGTTTAGGGATTTATACAGTTAAAGAAGTAGAGGTTGGTATAGATTTTATAGGAGATGGTATTATTGAGGTTTGAGTATTTAGTGGAAGAGAAGTGGTATTTTGAGTTTGAGTGTTAGAAGGAGAAGAAGGTGGGGAAAAGGAATCTTTAGGAATATGTATTGGAGAATTTACAATATTAGAAGGTGGGTTTGAGGATTTATAGAAGGAATTTCAGTATCTACAAGAATAGGAACTGAGGCATTTATAGAAGAAGAGTTGGAGGGATATACAGGAGAAGAAGTTTTAGGATTTATAGAAGAAATGGGGGTGGTATTTAAAGGTGCCTCAAGGTTAGTTGTTTGACCCAAGGATGGGCCAGCTTGAGGCATTTCAGACTGAGTAGGAATAGTCTCAGTCTGAGTGAATGAAGGTGCGAGGATGCTGGGATCAGGAAGATCGAATTCTTCTTGATTAAGTGATTGGGATTCTCCAGCATCCTCCTCATTGCTCACCATTGAAACATTTTTCATCAAGGGTTTGTTGGTGGTAGTGCTCTTACGCTGTGTCCACCTAACTTTGGCAATTACTTCATCCACATGGATAGCTGTGCTAGGACCTATAGTCTCAGTATCCTCCTTATTCTTCTTGGAGTCCCCATGGCCTTCAGTTTTATCAAAAACATCTAATTTACACTTTCTTTGGCGCAATGTTTCCTCTACATCCACAACATCTTCCTCCTCTTTAGTTTGCTTTTTCACCTCAGCTTCCCTCTGAGCGCGAGTTTGCCTTCCTTGTCTAACTGGAGCTTGAGCAAGCGTATCCCTTGCCCTTATTTTTTTCTAGGCTCTTCTTAGCCTTTGATGAGGTGGGCTTAGATTCAGGTGATGATGGAGCGGATGTAGTGGAAAGAGGTTCCATCTTGGTTGTGAGAGGAACATTATCACTGGTTTCTTCACTGCTCTTGAAGTCCACCATGAAACCATCCTCATCCTCCTTTGCTATACTCGTAGGGAATACTGTCTGTACAGCCTTGGCCTTTCGTTTATCATTTGGGCCATGGTGTACCTAGTATGCATCTGGTAATGATATAGCTTGCTGAAGTACCTTATGGCGAGAGTCTTCTTGATGGGGATAACAGTGCCCCTGATCCTCCAATATAGGATGAGATGTCCACCTTCATTGCCTTCATCAGGACGGTGATCAAATACCCATAGTGGTAGATGAGAGTAATCTTTGTCAAGTGATGAAGGATCATCACAGGCTAATTCAATTGCTTATCCTCTACCATGTGGTAGATCACACACCTTTCGAAGTAGGTGGAGTTGGAAAGGGATCCCATCTTAGGAAGCAGTAGCTTCACCATAAGCTTATGGCAAGCTCTAGCTACCCAGCTTATTCCTGAAGGTGAAACTTCCCCAGATCTAAAATCTACTGACAATTCCCAATATTCAAGGATGGCCATGGCTTCTTCATCTCCCATTCTCCAGAGCTGAGTACCCTTATTTGGCATGTTTAAGATGCTCCCAATCAACCTCGAGCTTATTAAGTGAGAGTTCCCTTCTAACTCTACCAGGAGAACATCGTTATACCCTTGGATGATATAGAGATTCTAAAAGAAGCTTTAAATCAAGCCAACAATGGTTGGAAAATGACTGAGCCTTTGCTGCTTGATAAAGTTATGAAGGATCTTGTTCCTAATCAAGCCTTCATAATCAACTTCATAGACTAGGCCAAAGTCCAAATTAGAGCCCCAGTTCACCTTTGTAAAGACTGTTCTAGTGGGGAACGTAATCTTTTCTTGCTTTCCTTCAGCATTAACGTAGATACTTCTTTTTAAGTTTCCTTGAAGGACATAGGTGGATTTGGTTCTCGCCATTTCAAAAAGTAGGAAGTTTAAGAGAAAGAAAATTAGGGTTCTTTTTGTAGATTGAAACACTTAGAATTCAAGGATGCAAGTAACTTCTCTCTCTTTCAGTCTTTAGCTTTTATAAACCTCTTCAACTTGCATAGATACATGGCGTTGTTACAACAAAGGATTAAAATCAATGGTGAGATTAACACTTAATTCACCGACTTAGTAAAACGATGAGTTTAATAATGGATGATTCCAATTCAAAAACACGTCTTTTGAAAAATGTGGGTTTTGATTTTTAACCATGAAACTGAATCTCACAGTGTTACTTTATAATACAAACGATGTTAGACATGTGTAATTTCATTCGGCTAAGTTAAAATATGATTTTCAACACTTACCCAAATTTCTTGATTTTTCCTTCACATGGGGTTCGCCATTCCAATAAGCTACCTTAGAACAATGAACTACTCTTTGGGCAATGGTTTGGTGAATATGTTAGCTCGCTTCTCCTTAGAAGGAACATACTCCAATTTGACATCTCCCCTTAGCACAGGATCCCTTATGAAGTGATGTCTTATATTGACATGCTTCATTCAACCATGTTGAACTAGATTTTTGAATAGGTTAATTGCGCTCTTGTTATCACATATGACTTTGAGGTATTTTGACTTTATACCATAATCTTCCAGTTGCTGCTTAATCTATCGAAATTGTGCTACACAACTTCCTGCTGCCATGTACTCGGCTTCAGCTATACTCTGAGCAACAGAAGTTTGCTTTTTAATATACCATGAGATAAGGCCTTCTCCAAGGAAATGACATCCTCCTATGGTGCTTTTCCTCTCGAGCTTTTCTCTGCCATAATCAGCATCTATAAATCCTCTAGGAGTGAACTTTGTACTGTTGGGATACCACAGACTTGCATTAAGAGAGCCTTACAAATATCGGAGAATTCTCTTAACTATTGCCAAATGAGATTCTCGGGTTAGCTTGATAACAAGCACAGTACATACACCATACTGCATGTCAGGCCTAGTAGTTGTAAGATAAAGAAGAGAACTGATGATTCCTCTATAGAACTTGCTATCTACTGGTTTACTAGCTTCATCCTTAAGATAGTATTAATGGCTATGGGAGTGGACATTGGCTTCGAATTCTCCATATCAAACTTCTTCAGGACTTCTTTCGCATACTTTACTTGATTGATGAAGATACCATCTTCACTCTGCTTGATTTGAAATTTAAGGAAAAAGTTGAGTTCTCCCATCATTGACATTTCGAACTCGCTCTTCATCTATTTACTGAACTCTTTGCATAGCTTCTCATCAGTTGCTCCAAAAATGATGTTATCAACATAAATTTGGACTAGCAACACATCTTCCTTTCTTTGCCAGATAAACAAAGTCATATTTGCTTTCCCTCTTTCATATCCTTTGCTGATAAGGAAATTGGTCAACCTCTCATACCAAGCTCTCGAAGCTTACTTCAATCCCCAGAGAGCTTTCTTCAGTTTGAAGACATGCTCAGGATTCTTCGGATCTTCAAAACCTGGAGGCAGGTGAACATAAACTTCCTCTTGAATGAATCCATTCAGGAATGCATTCTTAACATCGATTTGAAATAATTTGAAGTTCATTTAGGATGCAAAAGCACACAGGATTCGAATTGCTTCAAGTCGGGCTACAGAGGTATAAGTTTCATCATAATCAATGCATTCTTACTGATTTTAACCTTGTGCAACAAGCTTGGCCTTTGTTCCTAACAACAATATAATCTTCATCAAGCTTGTTCTAGAAAACCCATTTGGTGCTGATGATTGATTTTCCTTCAAGCTTTTGAACTAGATCGCAAACATCATTACGCTTGAATTGATCCAGCTCCTCTTGCATTGTGATAGTCTAATAATAATCTCCTTTTGCATCTTAGAAGTTCTTGAGTTCAATCAATGAGATGAACATTGGATGGTTCATCATTCTGCTAAGTTGACCTCGTGTCATAACTAGATTATGAACTTCATCAACAATGTTGTCAATTGAATGGTTGCAAAGAGTTCTAATATCCCTCGGTAGACTCAAATCAACAATTGAGGATCTGAAATTGGTTATTGAGGTAGAGGTTGATCTTCTTCATTGTTTAAGTTGATTAAAAGATCATCATCTTCTTTCACAACCTCAGCTTCTGGTTCTTGTGATGGGTTGGGCAGCATAGAGAGTGGCATGCTGAGTAGATTTGCTTGCTGGGTTACTCCTTCATCTTCATCAAATGGATGTCAATCTACATTGTTAGTTTCATCAAAATCTACATGCATAGACTCCTCTGAAATAGATCGGTTCTTTTGACATATATAATAAGTGTATAATTACACTTATTATCATAATAATTTTACACATTAAACACCATAGTTTAAGTCATTTTTATACTTCATATAAAAGATTTTGCATGGTATGTAGTTATTTTTTATGTAAATGCAGATATTAGGTAAATCTTGGAAGTAAAATCATTAAAGTTGGAAATATATGAAAAAAGAGTGAAAAGGTGCAAAAAGATGCGTTGAACTTAAGAATTTGGCTTAGGATCGAAGCTGTTGAAGATCGGTAAAATTACAAGAAGGATTCTGAAGAAAAATACAATTCACGGTCATGACAACCATTCGCGATCGTGACTTAATATTCTTCAAAACAGAAAGTTGCCAACCAAGTATTCACGGTCACGATATGTACTTCGCGGTCATGACATTGATGGTTTTTTGGTTAACTCTTCTCAACTACCAACTGTCAGATAAGAAAGCTCAACCGCCATCAGTCACCATCAACTACCAAATGATAAAACATCTTTTGGAAGTCAACCAATCATGAAAAGGTGCCTTTCCATTGTGGATAAGGATAAAGCTTCTCATCCAATCACAATAAAGTGATGCAATCTTTCACCAATGGACACAAGTCTTTGTTTGGATAGACGTAACCCTTCATACTCTATAAATAGGGCTCCAAACTCACCAATTTCGTGGCATAAGTGGTGGATAAAGTGGTGCGTGGCATGGATTGTGAGTGATTATGTGTGTGTTATAGTGCACCTGTATGCATATATAGAGAGTAAAAATATCTCGATTTCGCTACGTTCATAAGTGTTAGCGAGAAAATGTATAAGTGATTCGAACCCTATTTTGATCACTAGATTTCTCTACATATTCGAGCGATTGTTGTATAAGTGTAACTGCAAATCACTTATCAATATAATTTTTCGTTCTTCAATATTTGTTTGTTCGATATTCACAAAGAATAGCATCCTAGCAGAGGTTCTGTATGAGTCGAGACCGAATTCAAAGCAGATGCGGGAATTGCGCGAATTGACGACTCCCATTAAAGAGTGGATACGGTTTGATCAACTTTAGCTTTCACTTGCATCCTTACAACTTTGCTTTGCTTTCTACTTATACTTTCTATTTCGAAGTTTATGATATGTCTATGTGTCATAATGTGTATTTCATGTTGAGTCTTTTATATTAATCAAGTTATATCCTTTTGAGTTAACTTTAAGAGTAGTTTCGGGGTTAACGAGATTGTGTATAATCACTGGATCTGTGATTATAACGCTATTTAGTGAGCCAACATTTTTGGAATGGTAACTTGCAAAATAGGGCTATGTGAGAGTGACCTATACTAAGCATAGTAATATTATCATCCAGGTTTATATAATCAACCTAATTCATTTTCACTAGATTTAGAAAAGTCATTTCATGTGTTGCTCTGCGGTGAATAATTAAATATCTGAGTGTTTAGAATCGAATCTGTTAAATTAATCTAGTGCACGTAATATCTTTGATGATTTTGCTTGTTTTCTTTGCTATACTTATTCGTAGGGAATATTTATATACTTTTTATCTTTTATAATCTTTCATACATTTATCTATCCATCCTTCATTCCAATCCTCCAAACTAAATTACATTATTTTCTTTTGTTCCGTTCCTCTTGTTGATCTTTAGAGCTTGTTCCTTCCTTGTGGGATCGATATCTTTTAAAACTACATCGCAACTGTATACTTGCAGTTATCATCATTTTTCTATTTGATAAGTGGTATTGACAACACCTATACTTTAAAGCCAAAATCTTGTGAATAAGTTTTTAAACTTATCAGTAGAATAGTGGCAAACAATATATTCTATATGTCCCGCTGTTAGTTGAGTATCCCAAAAAGATACCTTCATCAGCCTTTGGATCAAACATACAGAGTTGCTCCTTGGTGTTAAGAATAAAGCACCTACAACCAAATGATCTAAGATGACCAATCTTAGGCTTCCGCCCTCATCAAAGCTCATAGGGTGTCTTCTCAAGATTTGGGCAAAGTAAAACCGATTCAAGATGTAACAAGTTGTATTTATAGCTTCTCCCCAAAAGTACTTTGGTAGATTGTTATTACTCAACATGGATTGAACCATCTCAATTATGGTTCTATTCTTCCTTTGTACAACAACATTTTATTGAGGAGTATAAGGAGCAGAAAAGTTATGCTCAATGCCATGTGCTAAACAGAAATCTCGAATTTAGGTCCATGATCACTTCAGATTCTACTGATTTTAGTTCATGTTTCGTTCATTATCCGATCATTGAGTTTGACAAAAGGTTCATATGTTTTGTCTTTTCTACTCAACAAGACTATCCAAGTGAATCTCGTGAAGTCATCCACAACCACTAATGAAAATCTCTTACCACCCATGCTCATAGGCTAAACTAGGCCAAAAGATCTAGGTGGAGGAGCTCCAACGGTTGCTTAGTTATTACCTGATTAATTGACCTAAATGATTTCTTAACCTGCTTACCGAGCTGGCAAGCTGAGCAAAGTTTGTCCTTCTCGAAGCTGATACTGGGTAAACCCACAACTAGTTACTTTTTTGGCTAGTTTGGATAGAATGTTCATATTTATATGACCCAACCATCTGTTCCAAAGCAACAAATTATGCTCCTTAGATACAAGACAAACATTAGTGGAGCTTGGGGATAAATCAATCATATACACATTATTGATTCTAGGAACAAAGCGTATAGTAGTATTAGTCTTACAATTAATAACTAAGCAACCTGATTAATCAAACGTAACTTTCCGGCCTTTGTCACAAAGCTGGGCTATACTGAGCAAGTTGAACTTGAGTCCTTTGACCAAAGAAACCTCTTCGATAGAAGGAGAGACACCAACAATGCCACAACCCACAATCTTACCTTTTTGGTTATCTCCGAAACTGACACTTCCATTTCTTTTACGTTGTAATGAGATGAACTGACTTTCATCTCCCGTCATATACCTTGAGCATCCGCTATCCAAATACCACATTCTAAAGTCATCAATGGATCTAAGGCTCACCTGCAAAACATTCACGTTTTCTTAGGTACCCATACTTTCGAGTTAGGTTGTCCCTTGTTAGCAGTGCTTAAGTTAGTCCAGTCGCACTCATCATAATAACCATTTTTATGCCTACCAAGACATGTAGCATGTCAAGCTTTGTGACAAAAACCACACATCATTTTTGCTTCGGGTTGGCTCGCTTTCTTCTTTTAAGAGGAATTCTTCCTCTTAGAATTACGAGTTTTGGGTTACTTGAACTTTGACTGTTGGTTGGAGGAGGACCCATTTCTTCTTTAAAGTTGTTATCTCAGCAGTTAACTCATCTAATTACTTAGTGAGCTTGTTGTTTTGACATTCATGATACTCAGCTTTTGCTTGAAGAAAGCGAATATCAAGAGACAAGGAAGCAATGGTTTCATCCTGGTCTTCACTTCTCCTCAATAGCTCCTTGATGTTTCCCCTGACTTATTAATCAATTTTATAACAAAAAAGAGAACCTGGGAGAACTCTTCAATAGGAATAAGGATTTTATGATATACCTCAGTTTGAGGAGATTTCCCCTTGTTGCGCTCAGTGTTAGACTCAGTAGATGATTGGTTTCTCATAGAAGAAAATGCTGAGCTCTTGCCCCTTTGATTCTATATCCTTATTAAGTAGAGGTTGGTAGAATCTGTTGCTTCTTCATCAAATGATGAAGATTATTCAGAATCACTCTAAGTGGTAGCAAGTGTCACATTCTTCTTTGCAAAACCTCTTCTTATATATGTCCTTCTTGGTCTTTGGATAGGATGACTGGATATGGCCTTTTTCACCACAAGCAAAGCATTTAATGTCCTTGTTATGTTCCTTCTTGGGTCCTTCCTCAGCTCCACGCCGGTGCTGAGTTGACTTGTTTTTAGCAGGAAACTTCTTCTTGTTGAACTTCTCATCCTTCTTCATGAAGCTTTTGAAACGCCTAGTCAGAAGGGCCATTTGCTCATTAGAATCATAGCTGGTGGATTCATCAAAGGAACCAACTTTTAATATAATGGCTTTTCCCTCTCTCTCCTTGCCTTTACTCCTTTTAGAGTCATCAAAATATCTCATCATGGACATTTCCTAAGTCAGCAAGGTGCCTATAAGCTCATCATAGTTGTAGGTCTTTAAATCATGAGCCTCCTCGATCGCGCTCTTCTTGGCATCCCACTCTAAGGTAAGAGTGCTGAGAATCTTCTTCACCATTTCTCCTCAGTGAACTCCTTGCCTAATCTTTTCATTTCATTAATGATATTAATGATCCTGGTATTCATGGCCTGAATACCCTCACTAGCACCCATCTGGAACATTTCATACTGCCTCAGCATGAGATTGATCTTCGACTCCTTGACCTTGACAGTCCCCTCGTAAGTAATCTCTAGTTTTTTCCATTGTGCTGTCTCTTAGCCCGAGACCTTATTGAACTCTATAAGATATAGCGCACATTGTGATTAATTAATGGATGTGACATTCTCTTTGAGAACCCTTAAGTCAGCGTCATCATAATCCTCCGAATCAAGTGGAACACATTCCCCATTCCTAATAACAATGGTAGGAATTTTAGGGCCAAGCTCAATAGCGAGCCATGCTTGCATGCTTTGTGATTGGCTGAAGTTTTTCATGCGATTTTTCTAAAATGTGTAATGATTATCATCAAATAATGGTGTCCTGGTTACAGATTTTCCTTCCTTAAGGAGAATTGTCTATTCTGAGCCTGAACGGAAACTATTTTAAGCCATTTCGTATCTTTAACTCAAAGATGATTAGTCTAAAAGCTGAGCACAACTCCAATACCTCTTATTGATCCTAAATGGCTTAATATGAATATCGGAGGGGGGTGAATTTATTTCTTGGTTCCTTTTAAGATTAATAAAATTCTTTTACCAAGCCTAGTTTTTATATGCGTGCTGAGTGAAAATGAGATGTTCTGAGTCTAAAAACTATAAACTAATCAGCTTTGATGGTATAGTTTATCTTCAATCGCTGCCGAGTACTTTACTTAGCTCGGATTGGTTTTTCAAGCAAAACTTAGAAAAGCGAGAGAATGATGAATGAGATAAACATAGTGAAGACGAGCGAGTAAGGTTAAAATGATTACACCTGAGATTTATCCTGGTTTGGCCCCCTAGCCTACCTCTAGTCCTTGAATTATTTTTCGAGATTTAATCCACTAGTGTTTCTTTCCTTCCTTAAGCGGAGAAGCCTTTACAATGGGTAGACAAGATTACAGAAAGTACTCTCCTTTCTAACTACCTCTCAAAACATAGTTTAGGTACCCTTCCTAAATTGTCACTCAAATTTCTTAGCAGAAAATATGAACAGAGTATTTCAACTTATAAAAACATTGAATCCTTTACAAAGTTAAATCTTAAGTGATATCTCTCTATTACAAACCGATTTGAATGATTTGTGTTTACTTGATTGCTTGATTTAGAATTACAAAAAGTTGTGATTGATTGAATAGAGTTTCAGCTCTTTAAGAAATTAGAGGTGATTCACCAAGTTTGAAGGTCTACTTCATGCTTCTATTTATAGTTTAAGGCCTTGGAAGTAGCCGTTGAAAACTTCTCGTCCTGACAGCTTTCTCAATTTCTCTTCTCTTCAAATCTTTCAAATTTGCCTGTTTAAAACAAATTCCAGGACATTTAGAGACAAAGATTTTGAACGTTGAGGCATGAGATTAATCCGTTAATCCAAAGCGTCGAAAACTCATTCGTCTTCAAGCAAACTAGTCTGATAGAGAGGCGTGCAAGTTACAACATGGATTTATATGATTTGTTGACTTCGTTGATGTTGCAGAGTTGTGCAGAGTGTTCATCACTTTTCTACTGATAAGTTTAATAACTTATTCACAAGACTTGGCTACACTCGTTCCGTAAGGCTTATCCTTACTAGTAATGCCAAAAACTTGTTCACGTGATATGCAGGTGTTGTCAATACCTCCTATCAAATAGAAAAATGATGATAACTTCAAGTATATAGTTGCGATGTAGTTTTAAAAGATATCGAACCCACAGGGAAGGAACCATGTCTAAAGATCAACAAGGGAAAAACAAAGTAAAGAAAATGAAAATAGATTTGAGATTTTTTGATAGGAAGATTAGAATGAAAAATTCAGTAAATATAGATGTGGAAGATTAGAGAATCTAAATATAAAGATTTTCACTACGAACAAGTATAGCAGAGAAAGCATGCAAGTTAAACAAAGATGTTATGATTCACTAAACTAATCTAACAAACTCGATTCAAAACTCAGATGTTCAATGATTCGCCGCAGAGCAACACATGAAATAACTTTTCTAAATCTAGCGCAAATGAAATAAGACAATTATATAAACCTGGACAACATTAATACTATGCTTAGTACGGGTCACTCTCACATAGCCACATTTAGCAAGTTACCACATTTAGCTTACTAAACAATGTTATATCACAGATCCAGTGATTATACAATTTTTTCTTAACCCCGAAACTACTCTTAAAATTAACTCCAACGCATATAAATCGATTAATATAAATGACTTAGCATGAAATACGCATTATGACACATAGACATATCATAAACTTCGAAATAGAAAGTATAAGTAGAAAACAAAGCAAAGTTGTAAGGTATTCAAGTGAAAGCTAAAGTTGATCAAACAGTATCCACTCTTTAATGGGAGTCATCAATTCCCGCAATTCCAGTGTCTGCTTTGAATTCGGTCTCGGCCTGTATCGATTCTCTGCTAGGATGGTATTCTTTGCGAATATCGAACAAATGAATATTGAAGAATAAAAACTTTTATTGATAAATGATTTTCAAGTACACTTATACAACAATCGCTAGAGAATATAGAGAAATCTAGTGATCGAAACAAGGATTTGAATCACTTAAACATTTTCTCGCTAACACTTATGAATGTAGCGAACTCTCTATCTATACGCACACTATATCTCTCTTTAATTGCTCTCTAATAATCTCCTATCTGTTAGTGTTCTCACCATGTTACACACCATGCACGAAATTTGTGAGGGTTTGGAGCCCTATTTATAGAGTTCGAAGGGTTGCGTCTATCCAAACGAAGGGTTGTGTCCATTGGTGAATTTTATTGTGATTGGTTGAGAAGCTTTGATATAATCCATAATGGATAGGCACCATTTCATGATTGGTTGACTTCTTATTGATGTTTGTTCATTGGTAGTTGATGGCGATTGATGGCGGTTAATCATACCTATCTGGCGGTTGGTAGTAAAGAAGATAATACCAGAAAACCGTCTAACTCGTGACCGTGATACACAAGTCATGACCGTGATTCTTTAATTGGTAGACTTTTATTTTTAAAGTAAACAAGTCACGACCGTGAATGATTGTCGCGACCGTGAATTTAGTTTTACTCAGAATTCTTCTTGTAACTTCACCGATCTTCGACAGCTTTGATCCTATGCCAAATCATTAAGTTCAATGCATCTTTTTGCACCTTTTTCACTCTTTTTTCATAGAATTCCACTTTAGATCATTTTACTCCCAAGATTTACCTAGTATCTGCATTTGCATAAAAAATAACTACATACCACTTGAAATCTTTTATATAAAGTGTAAAATGACTAAAACTATAGTGTTTAATGAATAAAATTAATGTGATAATAAGTGTAATTATACACTTATCACTGCCCCTGACCCTGAAATGTCTAAGAAGGTCTGCCCCAACTAGGCATTGTGGGCTGAGTCACACCTTGAAAAAAGGGAATGTAATTAGAAGAGGGCCTGATTTCTGAAAGCCCTGCCGCCCTTGGTGCAAATGAACCATGCCCCGGCTACCCCAGGAGAAACTGGCCACCCACTTGTGGCTCATACACTATCTACGGCTGACCCTGCCCAGAGCCGAACTAGTACAAGTTAGGGGAAACTATTGCAGAACTTGGAAATACAACAGCGGAAGATGACGGTCCCCCTGGTAGGATTGTTCCACCGACATTCGGCACCACATCATTCACCCTCTGCTCGGGATGCCCAGTTATAGTGTGGCGGTTGAGGATTGACACAAACTGGTCACTATTGGTGAAGGCATTCATTGCAGTAGCAATCTTGGCGCTCACTGATGATTGGTTAACTTGTGGGTTCTGACCTGCCCTAGAGCCTGATCATTGGTCACCTTCTCTTCTTATTGATGGGCTATGTTACGAAAGCTACGCAGACTGTTTTGTTCTGAATCCGAGCTAGAATCGGTGTACGGAACTCCTTCTTGGTGAGCCATGGTTGGGGAGATGCGGATTAACCGGTGAGAAGCCCTATTCCAAGCCTTCTGGTAAATTGGCTTCAGCCTGGCTGAAATACACACTGAGATTGTTAGGGAATGCATGTAAAATCATGATGCATGATTGATGAGTGAAATGTTTAATGTTATGGCTACGGAAAAAAGGTTAGCATGCCATGATGCGAGATAGAAATCACTCACAAAAAGAGTAAAATCGTTAGTCCATGCAATAAATGAAGGTCCATTGGTTTTGAGATTCATACTCTATCTGAGGGACAATGTGAAATGAAATGACCTAATTACCTGTGTGGTGATAAGTCAAAGGTTCAAGAACTAAAGTTAGTTTTCTAGGTGTTCTGGTGACCAGTGTGACATACCCAAACAAAAAGTGATCCAAAAATGTATGGAAATAACTACCATATGTAGCATATAGTTGAATGTTTTGGTTTTTTTGCCCCATTGAGGTAGGGTCTTAGATGTCAGTGGATATCATCACAAAAGGTATGTAGTGATGCGTGAGTATTTTTGGGTGAAAAGTAGGGTTTCAGGGGTAAGTTTTACCTAGGTTAAAACATCAACTGGGATATCCTTTGTGTTCATGTTTGCCTCTTGTAGGCTTTTAGTGTGTACAACCACCCCGGCAGGGCTATAAGTCAGATGCCAAGCGGGCATCGTATAAGGATTTGGGTAGGTTTATCTTAAGAGTCGGACATCATGTAGACATCGCGCTAAAACTTGGGTTGAATGATGCTACATGATTCTAGTTAGTTTCATGTTATCCTAAGGTGACACAATCTCAAGTGTCAACTAAGTCTTAAGCATGAATGACATCAAATCATGTTTAATATGAGTGTGTGTGTGTGTGTGTTCAAGTGTTTGCACTAAGATTCGTGGTTAGCATGGCACATTTGTACAATGCATGATGAATCGGAAAGCGGTAAACACTTAGCACATAGCACACAATATCTTTCTTCCAACCATACAACTCCCATGCATAGTGTTTTTGGCTAGTCTCTATCCTAAGTTTGGTTCATCTTAGTACCGCGAGGATACTAAGGAGCGCACCTGCAGGAAAATATAATGCATGGTCGTTTGTTGGGTGACACCCTAGGGAAAATGCCTATGGGTTATTTACATGAGGGTTGATAATTGGGTTGCTGATGTAGAAGGTTCTTGTTGCACTGAAATACACTCCAAGCCTCTCCCCAAATAGGTTCTAACGAGGGAGGTACATGCGATATGGCAACAAGTGCTCCACTCGCTCAAGTACTATCTTTTCTCAATGAGGTAGATTAGTACAAGAGAGAGCTTCACGGTAATAGGGGTACCTTAGCATATGGGCTAATCCCTTCTACTACAATGCGTTATTATGAATATGTCAAAATTAAGAGAAATAGAATAATGTGATCAATAATTTTTGGCACTTATCCAAAATCTAAAACCTTTGAAAAACAATCTTTTAGAAAAAAAATCCCCAGCGGAGTCGCCACTGTGAGCGGGCGACACAGAGCGGTGGGCCGAGAGCACGCGGAGATGAGAGGCGCGGTCCACTAGGGTTTTTAAAAAAAAAGGTGCACCGGGTCGGGGACCCAGGAAAAAGGTTGAAAGAGAAAGCGAAAAATGTTTAAGATCGGTTCGAACCTAAATCCACAGTGTCTTAGTGTGGAGTCACCACCTGGATTAGCTCTTTCCAAGAATTAGAGTCTTGTGAGGCTTAACGTCCAAGGGATGGCCCACTAAGACACAGAGATTCGGGTTCGGGATAAGTAGCTTATTTCTCATTGGATCACATTATAGTACATCTATAGAAAACCGTATTCTCTTAACTGTGCACATTCGCACTTAGGTCGTTTGATTTTAAATGCATGATTCACGTATGACGAAAATAATAAACCATCTACAAGGTGAAATAATCATCCATAAAGTAGTAAGTCAATGTAGAAAATAAATGCTAGAAATAAAGATTACGAGGCTTCCAAAAATCGCGGGATGCAACCGCTCGCTAACCTATTAATTACATTTCCCAAAAAATGAAATTGCCATACTCGAAGGAAAATTAAAATCCTAAACATACATCTAATCCTAATCTACCTGCATCCACAAAGGTTAGCACAGGGGATATCACATATATGTTCGATTTTGAATTTGGCGAGGCCCGTGTGGCCTAAAAATAATCAATCGCGATAATGTGTTTGTTATTTAAATAAAACAGTTCATTTTATTAGCACGTTGGTCGCTCATTTTAATTAATGAAATTGCTCGCATGGTAAATTGGTGAGGGTTGTTATCCGGGAATATGTTTTTTTCCCTTCGTGGGGGCGTTCTAACATACATCTCCTTTTAATAAAGAAAAATAGATGAAGAAGAATTACAACATTTGAATAAAATAAAAATCCTAGGTTCACAAATGAAATCAGAAGAAGAAGAAGAACACTGAAAGCACAGAAATTGCAGTTCTAGGAACTCATAGGCTTACCCTTAAGGAATGGATCCACTTCGAAGATATCCAATCGGTCGTTGAAAATCCTCCTCGTCCTTTAGTTTAGATAAAAGTTGTTGTGAAAGTCCAAAAATGTTCGTTTAGTTCTTGGAAATTGAAGTAGTTCTAAAAGCTGTATTTTGTCTGTGAATTTTTCCGAGTCCTGATTATAAAAAAAGACCTGACTATTTATAGGGGAAATCCCGAAAATCCAAAAAATGTATGTTTTTCCGGCAATGTTCTCTCGCCGAAAAAAAGTTCGACGAGGCCCCTAACCACATTTTGGCGAAGGCTCACCTCGCCAAAGCCCATTGTTTGGCCAGGCCTGGCTCGAACCTGGGATTCAGTCTCCCTCGGGTTTCTGTTTCTTGAATTTTTTTATTATTATTATATTTTTTTATGTATTTTTGTATTATATATATTTTTTAATTAATTTCTGAGTAAAATTAAATAACGTTATTCTGAATTTAGAGACAAGGAGGATTCCTATTCAAATACATCTGGATACTCAAAAATTGTATGATTCAAGGATAAAATCCTGAAAAGCCGTCATCATTGAACGCGCGAGCTAGTACAAAATCCCGTGCTCACAACTGGTGAACTTTTCAATTGACAAAGGAATTTCAGGATGTACCCTAGCTTGAGGAGCGTTTTCTTTATTACATTCAGCTTTAGAGTCAGCACTGATTTGATCTCGACCTGAGGTAGATGTTGAGCCTTCGCCCATTTGATTCTCGATGACCATAAGATAGAGTTTGGTGGAATCAGTTGCTTCCTCATCAGATGACGAGGATTCTTCTAAATCACTCCAGGTGGTAGAAAGTGCCTCATTCTTCTTGGTGAACCTCTTCTTGAATCTACCTTTCTTGGTCTTTGGACAGCTTGATTGGATATGACCTTTTTCTCCAAGGTTAAAGCATTTGATGTCTTTGCTGTGCTCCTTCTTGGGTCCTTCCTCAGGTCCACATTAGTGCTGAGTTGACTTGATTTTAGCGAGAAACTTCTTGTTGAACTTCCCATCCATCTTCATGAAGCATTTGAAATGCCTTATCAGAAGGGCCATTTTCTCATTAGAGGACTCACTAGGAAATCCAACGAGCCCGGGTTTTTCCCTATAAATACAAGGTCTTTTTTGGATTGAAGGGGGCCCGAAAATTAGAGAAAAAATTTTTTTTAAAGAGAAAGAACAACAAGAAAAATTACAAAAATATTTTCTTTCAAAAATTCTTTGAATAATTCGGATCCAAAACACGTTTGAATTCCGAAACTTTACGATTTTCAAATCGACTTTCTTCCATCTCTTTATTCTTCAAAAATCCTCAGATATTCTCAGGTCTAAAATAAATTTAGAACCCGAGTCTGATTATCTTTGGACAATAAACATTTATTTTCCATACAAACACAATTGAAAAATGAACAAGGAACCCTCCTGGGGATCATACAGATACATTGAAGTGGATTCACGCTGAAAGCATAAGCCTCTGAGTTCCTAGAGTTGCTCTATCTCATCTTTCTTTTGATGTTTCAATTTATTCTAAATGAAGACCTAGGAATATTTTTGATTTATTCTATTATGTAAATATCAATGTAATATCTATACTTCTTCTTTTCTATTTATGAAAATTCATGTTAGATTACCCCAACGAAAGGAATAAAAATTATTCCCGAATAACAGGCCTCACATTTTGCCATGCGATCACTTTCACTAATGAAAATAACCAACATATTTGTAAATAAAATGAATCATTTTATTTCTAAATAAGAATTTTCAATCATCGATGTTTTAAATTAGGCCACACGAACCTTGCCAAAATCAAATCGAGCATACGTGTTAATATTCATGTTGTGTTATATACCCTGTGCTAACCCTTGTGAATGCAGGTTAGATTTATTCCTAGGTTTTATTTTCCTTCGGGTATTGCATTTTAATTATTTTTGGGAAATTTAATTCATAGATTAGGCGGGTGGTTGCATCCCCTGAGGTTGTGTACTTTTTAATCTTTACTTTTCTGTAGTTATTTACCGCTTTATGTATGGATTTACTACTTTCCGCATGCACGTTAAATCATATACTATAAACTCGAAAATGACATAAGGGCAAATATGCACAATTAAGAAATATGGTATTCTATAGATGTAATATAATGTGATCCAATAAGAAATAAGCAATTTATCCCGAAATCGAATCTCTATGTCTTAGTGGATTATCCCCCGGACGTTAAGCTTCACAGAACTCTAATTCCTGGAAAGAGCTAATCCAGATGGCGACTCTACACTAAAAGACGGCAGATTTGGGTTTGACCAATCTAAAAATGTTTTCGCTTTCTCTTTTGAACCTTTTGGGTCCCTAACCCAGTACCTTTTTATTTTCAACAAAAACACCCCTGTGGACCTCGCCTCTCATTTTGCTTGCACTCGGCCCATCGCTCCGTGTCGTTCGCTAGCACCTGGCAAGGGTTTGGGGAAAAACAACCAAGGTATTCTAGAAGCTATCGATCCTAATGTTCTTATCTCTTGCTTCTGACTAGGCTTTGTCCACCCACATAACAAAGTCTATAACCATAAGAATTCATTATGCTGTAACATGGTGAGCGTCTAAGAGGGGAAGTGCCTTATGTTAGCCAAGTGGACCTTGTGGAACATAAGGGCCAGATGTGGCTCGGATTTGAGATCTTTAATGATGTTTTCAACTTTGAGAACTACTACTTGTTGGGCCAAGAGGAGCCCCTATTCCCCTTTGTCCTACTATTGATTGTGAGAAAGGAAAGGCAGTCATAGGGATTGATAAATGTGAAAAGACTCTTGGTCAAACACATTATAATTTTCCTCCCAGTGATATGGATGAGGAGATTAAAGCTACCATAAAAGCTCTCACCTACTCTCTTGATGTTCTAATGAAGAGTGGATGGATGGGGAGGTTCGATCATCCAAACTTTTCAAAAGCTAGCTAAGGCCATGATTGAAGATGCTAAGAAGGGAAATATGAGGTTCAGCCAAATTCGGGAGATGAATTTAGCACTTGATTTAGAGTGTATGATGATCAACTTACCCAATGATCTGCTTAAGATAAATGCTCCTCCAGCAATTACTCCCTTGTTGCCTCTTGCTACTCCTTCTGGAGAGGGCTCCTCCTCGACCCTTATACCAGTTGTTCACCCTAGTGCTCTCTATCTCTGCTTGTCATTTTTTATGCTTATCCTATTATGAATGCATTATCTACTATCCTCACTACACCCTCACTTGTGATCAAGATCCCTCAGTTCTTGGTAATCCTACTATTGCGGTTGTCAAAGGGATACTGCCTGCTACCATTGCTACTCCCGAGATGGCCACTCTGCATATCCAACCATTGCTACCACCGAAGACCAAGACAAGCGTGAATCTAAAGGATACTCATGAGGAAGCGATCAATCAAGACCCTTCACCTATAGAGGATGAATCTGAGGATGATGTAATCTTTAATATTTCTAGTATTTATTATGTGAACAACTCAGCCTTTGAGACCTTTTATGAAATGAAAGATAAGAAATCTTCTTACTTGTTTGATGCTTTGCCAGACAGCACCATGCATTCATGGGAATCCGCTCATAGTGTATTTAGCATTCACGATGTCTCTTTACATGAAATTAATTTGGGTACAATTGAATCACCTAAAATGGTAACTATATCCAATGATTTAAACCCTAATGAAAAAAGAGAGATTGAAAATGTTCTTCGGTGTCACGTGAAATCTTTTGCCTGGTCCTAAAAACATATGTTTAGCATAGATAGGGAGATTACCGAACATCACATTCTAACCGATCCAAAGTTCAGGCAAGTAAAAGAGAAGTTGCATTGATTGCGTTTAGAATGGGTCGATAAAGTTAAGGTGGAAGTGGCAAATAGTTAGAGGCTAAGTTCCTTGAAGTCATTAAGTGTCTGAATATCGTTCATGTGACTAAGAAAGATGGGAAAGAGAGGGTCTACGTGGATTTTAGGGATCTGAATAATGAATCTCCGAAGGATTACTTCCCATTGCCTAACAATAGTAGATAGCGTTGCAAGGGCCGTAATGTACTCCTTCATGGATGGGGTTTTAGGCTACAACCAGATGCTCATGGACATTATGGACAAAGTCAAAATGGCTTTCATAAGTGAATGGGGTTTCTATTACAACAAAGTCATGCCATTTAGTTTGAAAAATGATGGCATAACTTACTAGTAGGCTGTGACGGTTTTACTCCATGATATGATTCATAAGGAGGTAAAAGTCTACATGGTTTACATACTTGTTAAATCCGCAACAAGAGAAGATCACCCTGAGTTGCTAGAGCACTTCCTCATAAGGATAGAGAAGTACAATCTACGCCTAAATCCCTAGAAGTGCATCTTTGGTGTTACATCTGATAAGCTGCTAGGGCACGTTGTGAGTTAGAGGGGGATTGAGATGGATCCAAATAAGATAAAGGCTATACACGACATGCAGCTCCCAAGATAGAAAAGGAAGTGAGATCGAACTAGGTTCCCTTTAGCATGTCAGTCGCTTCATAGCTCGTTTGACTACCATTTACGAGCCAATATTCAAACTTTTGAGAAAGTAGCAGCCGATCATCTTGAATGAGAAATGTCAGTTGGCTTTTCATATGATCAAAAATTATTTGATCAATCCTCGAGTCCTAAATCCACCAACTCCTAGCAAGCCACTCATTATATATCTAACTATCGAAGAGTGTTTAGTAAAGGCAATGCTTGTCCAAGGGCAAGAAGATAAACACGAGCACACAGTATACTACTTAACAAGAAGCTTCTTGAGTATGAAAGCTGATATACATTTGTTGGGAAGACATGCATGATAATGGTATGGCTCACTATGAAGCTCAAACACTATTTCTAGTCTTACGGTATCCAAGAAATGGCTAAGATTGACTTGATGAAGTATCTGTCCCAATCTCTAACATTAGCCGCTAAGCTCTTTCGCTGGCTCCTTCTTCTCTTAGAGTTCGATATTGAATATGTCACAAAAAAGGTGATTAAGGGCCGAGCAATCACTGAATTCATTGCCAACCAAGCCCTTGACTTTGACTATGTGAAGAACTTACACTTTCTCGATGAGCTGTTTACAGCCATAAAGTTAGTGAATGAGGAATGGAAAATGTTATTAGATGGAGCTATCAATCGTTGAGGGAGCAGGTCTCAAGGTTGTCCAAGTAACACCGTAGAATGAAGTCATCCCACTCTCTAAGAATCTGGAATTTCCCATACCAATAACAAAGTAGAACATGAGACGTACCTCTTTGTTAAGCAAGCTTTCAAAAATGTCAGGGCATCGAAAGTCACTATCACTAGCGATTCTACCCTAGTCATTCAGCAAGTTGTTGGAGATTGGGAAATTAAGGAAGAATTGCTTCGCTCGTACCTTTGATGTAGTTTGGGAGTTAGCTGCGAAATTCAAGAAATGTCTATTTCGGTATATCCCTTAGGATGAGAATCAGATGGCAGATTCCCAAACTACACTGACTTCTATGTGGGAAGGTCCCTAAACCCAACTCATCAGACATGTGTTTCTTCAATCATCTAAAGAGCCATTCTATTGTCACACCATCTCAGCTATATCAACATGAATGAGAATTATTGGTATCAGGACATAGTCCGACTAATCCAAGTTGAGGAATTCCCCCTAGGGGAAAGAAACTCAAAACAGTTATCTCTATATCAGCTGGCTGCTTAGTTCAGAATTATGGGGATGATCTCTTTAAGCGCACTAGTGATGGCTTTCTTCTGCATTATCTTTTGGAAAAGGAGGCTTCTCTAGTCATGAATCGTATCCATGGGTGAGATTGCGGCCCTCACATGAATGGTTTGGCCCTAGAAAATAAAATTCAGCAAGAAGGTTATTATTTTTGGACTACTATGATAGTCGATTACATCTCTGAAGTGATGAAGTGCCATGAATGCCATATATATGGGGACATTACTCATTTAGCTCCATCAGATCTCCACAATATTTCAACTAATCCTTACCTATTCTCGGCATGATGGATTGATATTATTGGTGAGATCTGATCATCTTCTACTAATGTCATACATACATCAATGTATTGGTCGACTACTTCTCCAAGTGGGTAGAGGCCGAATCTTTCACCAACATAACAGCTAAGAAGATGGACAAGTTCATCGAAAAGCATATCTTTGCATGTTACGAGATGCCTCATCACATTGTATCCGATAATGAGGATCAATTCCAATGGGAAACAATCGATCTTATTGAGAAATATGGCATCGAGCATCATCGCTCTTCTCCCTATAGACTTCAAGCCTACAGGGAAGTGGAAGTAGCGAAAATATCGATTAAGAAAATCTTATCCAAATGGTGAATACAAACCATAATTGGGAAGATAAGCTTTTGTTTATGGTTAGGGGTACAGGACTAGTGTGCGCACTTCAACAGATGAAACTCCCATCTCTCTAGTCTACAGGATGGAAGTGGTTCTCCTAGCAGAAATCGAGGTCAAATTACTAAGGGTAGAAATGGAAGCTAGGCTTAAAGAGTTGGATTGGGCAAATGACAAATTTAAGCATTTTAACATGATTCATGAGCACCACTTGAAAGCCCTTGACCATCTTTAGATGTATCAACAGTGCATGGTGAAATCTTACAATAGTAAAGTCAATCATCAGAGGCAACCCTTTAAAGCGGGGGACTTGGTCTTGAAGCAGCTAAGGCCTTCTAATGTTAACATTAGAGGAAAGTTCAAGCCCAACTAGGAAGGCCCGTTTATGGTCAAGAAGATCCTTAGCAAAGGAGTGGTCAAAGTAATGGACATGGATGACAACGAGTTCGTGAACTCGATTAATAAGGACAGGCTAAAGCGCTATCACGTTTAGGAAAAGAATTAAATTGTTAAAAGCAATACTTATAATAAAAAAGAAATTATATAGAAAACCCATCAACCATCTCTCTTCATGTAGTTGAGCAAAATTAGGGTATTCTTTTTGCTAATTAGTCCATCAAAGTGAAAACCTGAAAATGGCACTTTGGGAAAAATTAGGAGAAAGAGTGAAAATAGGGAGATGCTAAACTAAAAACCGAAAGGCTTTTTGGCAGTAGGGCTTAGATCATTGGATATCTTCTATCATCAACTTTGTATCCCATTTAATTTCATTTAATGAAAAGATCGCTTTTTGCTGAATTATTAAGAGTGTATTTATTTTTGAATGCTCGCGTGCCGTAGTGTTTCAATAACGTAATCAACGTTCTTTGTTAGTTATTTCATAGTAGTTTGAATCAATTTTTTCATACATTCCAATGCATAATAAACCTAGGTAATTTGCATCATAATAAAAACATTTAAAAGAATATATAGAGATGAGTCACCTTCCATATCCTCGTTGTATTAGCAAGGATCATTGGTTTCCTCTTCTCATATATCTCTCTACTCAGCACTCCCCTGCTGCAAAGTAGCCTCATCACGCTTGTCTAGGTCAGTGAGTCCCCAAAATTCATCCAACCATCCTTAGTAGCAGTCAATCCAGGCACTTTTCTACGACAGAGCATAAGATCATCATCAACAAAATAAGGCTTTCATAAAAAGCATTTATAATATAAAGTCAAACAGTACTACAAAATTCTAAAATAAAAGATGTAAATGTTCCAACTACATCATCAAAACAACAAGAAATAAAGCAAAGTAGGATATAATCTATTGTGCTCGATATTGGGTCCCATCATTACTGCCATCACTGCTACCTTCGCCATCACCGAACTCTTCATCCTCCTCGTCCTCTACGCCCACGCCCTCACCCTCCTCTACATGAGTGGCGTAAGAAGTAAAATCCGGGGTCACTATCTTGGTCAGGAGTCGATTGCGCTCTATATCCACAAATACTTATAAGAGGAATCAATAAATCAAAACATTCATACATACATACATGCCCAAGGACTAACCTTCATACATGTGTATATACATATTCATACATCAGTTCTATCATGCATATGACTACTTGTATACATAAATAAATCTAGAATGTAGGTTTTACCATGGCGAGTGTATCCTAGGCCATCATAAGATCTCGAACCAAGAGGAGCCCACGAGCTAATTACTCCACCTCAACAATAGGTAGATGCACAACAAATGTCTAAGTATTAGATCAGGCATCCTATTCACAAGTAGAATCCAAAAGGAAAAATCTAAGAAATCGCAACTCCAAGGGAGTTATATCTCCCCAGGTCCAAAGCTAGATCCTTGCAATGGGCAAATTCAACATTTTCAAAGGCGCCTCCGCTGTATTTTCGGAGTAGGCCAAATTTCTTCAACTCAACTAATTTTCTTTTCATTTTAACTCTTGATTTAAGGGGTGAAATATTTTGTTTCCAAAATGTCAATCAAGGAGTCAAAATGCGCTTATTGGCACTACTAAGACCCTGTTCTCTTCAACCTTTGAAACCTAAACTTAACTGAAGTGAACTTAATGGACATGAACTGAACTGACCTTGACTGAACTTAATGAACCTGAACTTAATAGTAATACACTAATTATTAAAATAATAGTAAAAACCAATAAATATTAAAAAAATAAATTAAAAATATTAATAATTGCAGAGAGTATTAATAATAACTACCTATGTAAAATAATTAATAAAACAAATTTAATACCATTAATAATAAAAACAATTGTTATAATACGTGAAATCATTTAATTAAGTTTTTGTTATTTAAATAATAATTATTGTTAAAATTATACGTGAACTAATAATAACTATTATAATATGAAGTTTGGATTCATATTATTACTTATTATTATCACTTATTATTGGATTACAAAACCATAATAGTATTTTTAACTAATAAATATTTTTGCTTTATTATCTCATATCACATTTTCTAATTAATCAAATACTATGATTATAAATTGAAATATTATTATATTATAATTACATTAATAATATTATTATATCAATAACACTAGTAGTTATTATTTTTTAAAAATAATTCTTACTATAATCAATGTTAACTACATTGTATAATAATTAATTTTCTGTATTAATATTTTTTTATCATTGCTCTTCCTATTATTATTATTACTATTAATTTTTATTAAATTATTAATTAGAATAATCATCATTCATATTAAAATTTGTGGACCTGAACTGAACTTAATAGACCTTAACTACACTTAGCTTAACTGAATGGACTTGAGCTGAACTTAACTTAACTTAATTGAACTAAACTGAACAAATTGAAGGTGAAGAGAACATGGCCTAACTCCAAAAGCAACTATATTGCGTTTTAGGTTTTCAAAGAAACCAGACCATCTTGGAAGACAACTGGGCACTTAAATCTTGGAAGTCAACCTTGTCAACTAGGTTGTTTAATTGTGCAAGATAACTCAAACAACCTTAGGAAGGCAACTAGGCACTTAAATCCTAGAAGTCAACCTCGTCAGCTAGGCTCTTTAATCCTGGAAGATAACTCAAAAAACTATCTTAGAAGATAAATAGGCACTTAATCCTGGAAGTCAACCTCATCAACTAGGATCATTAATCCTAGAAGACAATTCAAAAAGCCTCAGGAAGGTAACTGGGCACTTTAAGTCTAGATGTCAACCTCGTTAACTAAGCTCTTTAATCCTAGAAGACAACTCAAACAACCTTGGGAAGGAAACTAGGCACTTTAATCCTGGAAGTAAACTTGTCAGCTAGGTACTTTAATCTTGGAAGACAACCTAAGCATCACCGTAGGGAGGCAACTAGGCCCTTTAATCCTTGAAGTCAACCTTGTCAAAATTCTAAGGAGTGAGGCGGTCTTCCGTGTTTTAAGGTCAACTTCGATGAAATCACACTAGCCCAAGTATGATTTCTAATCCTTGCTCTTTTATGTAGCCATTCTAACTTATGCAAGTAGTGTCCACGCGAGGGGCAGCCTATGAGCACAGGATTCTTGGTCCCCCATTCCAAATGATGATGAAAGCTTATTATATTTATACTTGCTCTCCAAGCTTTTGTGGATCCATAATCAGGGTTAAGATGATGTCAAAATAAGTTCTTTTAAACATTTAAATATGTTCAAATAATTTATTTTTTATTTTATAGGTTTGGTTCACTTGTTTCTTTTTTTTTTTAGTAAAACAAGTGTTTTAAGGCTTAAAAGCCTTGTTTTATTCATTTTAAATAAAAAAATTAAAAAATTAAAAAAATAGAAGTTAAATTTTATTTGTTAGAAAAATTTAAAAATATTCAAAAAGTATAAAAATCATTTTCGGGGTTTTCTCAAGGAAACCAAGACCTTCATTTTAGGCACCCTCAGAAATTCGGATTAGAAAAAATTGGAGATTTTTGGGCTATGGGGGTTTCAGTATTTTTCTTTTCACTCCTCTAACACCGCATTTAGTTGCGTAAAGCTCACATTTTGGGAGTCCTTAGATCGTGTCTTTCACTTTTCAACATAGGAGCTCTGCCTTATGATTGAGGAGTACCAGACCATCTTAGGAAGCCTTTGCCATCGATGCTTTCCTAATGTGGTGCTAAATTATCAATTCTGAGCTGTAAAGTCCCTAAGAGGGTAGTGCAACTTAGACTCCACTGATTATTTTCTATCTCATTCCCTAAAGATTGGAGGCTTACGAGTCGCTACAGTCTTAGATTAGTGCTTAACTACTTTGTGACATCACATCACTTGGCCATTTATGGTGGCCTTAATACTCATATCGGAGTTCATGTGCAGAGTAGGTAACGTCACCCATTTTTTACTCATTTCTACCATTACAAAAATGTCTTAGGGAGCTTCACCCATCACCATCGGACTAGCGATGAATTTGCTATGCATGGAGATTATGAGGGTCGATCCTAGTCAGATTGGATACCACTTCACCCTACTAGAGGTAAACGCACAATCTCATCTTTCTTCATGAATTCATATATAGCTAGTATTGGGACAAAATTGCAGGTTTGGCTCTTGGAAATTTTGGCTTTCATCCATGAGCCAAGATGATCTTTCAAGAAGTACAAGGTCATCCATTACGGTGACAAATGGCCCCGCATTATTCACCACCACATACTGACACTGGATGATTAGGTGCATATCATGAGATGATACATAGTTTTCTAGATCCACTTGGTTTGACTCGGGCAAAATGTTACTGACTTTGCTATTGATTAACTACTATATTGTGTTACTTGCATTATTTTTTCAGTACGGCACACAAGCACTCAAAGTACATAATTGTAAGAATTCAACAATAACCATCTTTCCATTCAACAAAATTAAGTGGGGTACAAAACTACATGATCCAAAATATATAATGACCTAACCCTTACGATCAAAAAACCTTTCAGTTTTCAAATTGGCATCTCACTATTTTCATTCTTTGTCCTAATTTTTACCCTAAGCATCCTTTTTAGGTTTTCACTTTGGCGGACTATCAATAAAAGAATACCCTAATTTTTATCCTCAAATGTATGAAGAAGGACTATTGATGGGCTTGCTATATAATTTGTTTTATTACAGTGCTACTTTCACAATTTAATTCTTTTCCTAAAGGTGATAGCACTTAAGCCAGTCTTGGTTGATCGGGTTCACAAACTCATTACCTTCCATTTCCATCACTTTAACCTCTCCTTTGCTAAGGACCTTCTTGATCACGAATAGGCCTTCCCAATTGAGTTTGAACTTCCCCTTGTGTCAACAATGGAGGGTTTCAACTGCTTCAAGACCAAATTCCCTACTTTCAAGGGTTGCTTCTAATTCTTGACCTTGTTATTATAAGCTCTCACCATAAACTACTAATACATTTGGAGATGATCTAGGGCCTTCAAGCGATGCTCATCAATCATGTTCAACTACTCGAATCTAGCTTTTTTTTCTAATCCGACTCTTTCAGCTTGGATTCCATGGCTACCCTTAAGGATCTTACCTCATTTTCACTAGGAGAATGACTTCCATCCCGTAGACTAAGGAGAAGGGAGTTTAGTCTGTTGGAGTGCACACACTAGTTTTATACCCTAAAGAGCAAATGAAAGCTTATCTGACCAATCAAGGTAGGTAATCACCATATTGGAAAAAAATTTCTTGATCAACATTTTCACTACATCCATTGCGCAGTTGGCTTGAGGTCTATAGGGAGATGAACAGTGATGCTCATGCTATTTTTCTCAATCAAATTGGCCGTTACCCCTTCAAATTGGACTCCATTATCAAACACAATATGGTGAGGCATCCCATAGCATGCATAGATGTTTTTCTCAATGAACTTAGCCATTTTCTTGGTGGTTAAATTGGTAAAGGATTCGACCTCTACCCACTTAGAGAAATAGTCGACCGCCACAATATGTACTTATGCCAGTTAGTTAAAGAGGGTCGGATCTCACCAATAATAACATTCCCCCACACCGAGAATGCCCAAGGAGTTGAAAGAATGTGAAGATCTGATGGAGGCAAATGACAAATATCCTCATATATTTGGCCTTCATAACATTTCTTTGTTTTCGGAGATGTAATCGACTATGATGGTGGTCTGAAAATAACCCTACCATTGGATTTTCTTTCTAAGTCCAAGACATTCATGTGAGAGCTGTAGTCTCCCCCATGGATACCATTTATAACCAATAGAAGCTTCTTTTTTTGAAAGACAACGCAGAAGCAAGCCATCACTAGTATGCTTAAAGAGATCATCACCGACAATTCTAAACTTAACAGCCAACCGATGAATAGATAACCTGTTTGAGTCAGTCACCCCTAGTGGGAATTCCCCATCATAGATCAATCAAACTATATCCTGATACCAACAATTATAATCCATGCTAATAGTGACTGAGATGGTGTGGTAATAAATACTTCCTTGGATGATTTAAGCAACACGAGCCTGATGATTAAGGGTCTTCCTACATAGAAGCCAAGGTAGCTAAGGAATCCGCCATCTGATTCTCATCATGGGGGATATGCCAAAACATAAATTTCTTGAATTTCATGGAAAATTCCCAAATTGTATCTAGATAAGGTCGAAGCGACATTCCTTTCCCAATCCCTAATAACTTGTCTAACGACCAATGTAGAATCACCGGTGACAGTGACTTTCGATGCGTCGACATTCCTCAAATCTTGCATACTAAAGAGGCACGCCTCATATTCCGCCCCATTATTGGTGATGGGAAACTTAAGGTGCTTAAAGAGCTGGATGACTTCATTTTGCAGCATCACTAAGATAACCCCGAGACCTGCCCCTTGACGGTTCATAGCCCCATAAAAGAACATAATCCACTCTTCATTCACTAATTTTATGACCACTAGTTACTCATCAGGAAAATCCAAGTTCTCAACATAATATTCAAGGCTTGATTGGCAAGAAATTTAGCGATTGCTCGGCCTTTGATCACCTTCTTAGTGGCATATTCAATATCAAATTCTAAAAGGAGAAGCAGCCAGTGAGAGAGTTTATCGGCTAAAGTTGAGGATTGGTACAGATATTTCATAGGATCAATCTTAGCCACTACTTGAATTGGATAGGATTGGTAGTAGTGCCTGAGCTTCTTAGTGAACCAAACCATAGTCGCACATATCTTCTCAACAACTCTAGATCGACTCTTATACTCGAGAAGCTTCTTGCTCAAGTAATACATTGTGTGTTTTGGCTTATTATCCTGCTCTTGGACAAGCATTGTTGTGAGCATGGGATTTTGTACCAGCCTGCGAGTTCAATGATGTTGGCTTTTCAAGATTTAATCCTTGAATCAAAAAATTTTCGATTATCCAAATATCTTCAAATGGGAGTACTCCTCATCTCCAATTTTGTTTTTAAGGACTTAAATTGAAAAAAATTAGAGTTTATTGAAATTAAATAAAAAATATATTTTTTTAATTAATTAAAAAATAAAAAACACAAAATTCAAAAATCGGGGATCTGCCTCTCTAGAAAGTCTAGCAAGCGAGCCTCGTCAAACTTCTAGCGAGGCTAGCCTCGCCATAAAGTGTAGCGAGGGCAAACCACCCTCGTCAAAATTTGTTTCCAATCTTGGATTCTTGGGATTTTCTCATATAAATATTTGGGGAATTTTCGGTAATCGGGATCGAAAATTTGCAGCAGAAAATTACAAACTAAAAACACTTTGATATTCTACAAAAATTTTGGATTAAAAACACTTTTTAATTCAAACATTTCTTCAAGCACTAAAAACTCAAAAGACAATGAGGATTACTCCTAAAGGTCAAGCGAGTATATCGAAGTGGATTCGATCCATAAGGGTAAGCCTCTGAGTTCCTAGAGCTGCTTATTTCATGCTCCTTGTATTTTTTTTAATTTCATTTTACATGTGAACCTAGGGATTATTTTATTTTATTTTATTATTTTGTAAATATTGTTGTAATAATCCTTCTTCATCTTATATTTCTTTTATTTAATGAAGATATTAATTAGAATACCCCCACGAAGGAAATAAAAAATCTATTCCCGGATAACAACCCTCACATCTTTGCCATGTGAGCATTTTCACTAATTAAAATGAGCAACCAACGCGTTAATAAAAACAAACATTTTTATTTCTAAACAAGAACTCTTAATCGTCGTTTATTTTAATTAGGCCACACGGGCCTCGACGAAATTAAATAGATCATATGTGTAAATGTTGTGATATATCTTATGCTAACCTTTGTGGATGCAGGTAGATTAGGATTAGATGTATTCCTAGGGTTTTATTTTCCTTCGGGGTATCTCATTTTAATTGTTTTTGAGAAATGTAATTAATAGATTAGGCAGGCGGTTGCATCCCTTGAGGTTTTGTAATTTTTAATCTTTACTTTTCCGCATTTATTTACCGCTTAATGTATGAATTTATCACTTTTTAAACATATGTGAATCATGTATTATAACTCGAAAATGATATAAGTACGAATATGCACAATTAAGAAATACGGTTAATATAATGTGATCTAATAAGAAATAAGCAGCTTATCCCGAACCCAAATCTCTATGTCTTAGTGGGTCGTCATCCGGACGTTAAGCCTCATAGGACTCTAATTCCTAGAAGAGCTAATCTAGGTGGCGACTCAACACAAAGAGATGGCAGATTCGGTTTGATCGATCTAAAATGTTTCCAGCTTTCTCAATCAAACTTTCCGAGTCCCCGACCCCATACATTTCATTTTCAACATAAACACCTCGGTGGACCACGCCTCTCATTTTCTCATGCTCTCAGCCCATCTCTCTATGTCGTCCACTCACAATAGTGACTCTGCTGGGGATTTTTTATTTCTAAAAACTTGTTTTATAAAATGTTTTAGATTTTGGATAAGTGCCAAAAATTGATGATCACATTATTCCGTATTTTCTCAATTATGACATATTCATTAATTCGCATTGCAATAGAGGGGATTAGCCCGTAAGTTTAAGGTACCATATTATCGCAAAGCTTTCTCTTATACTAATCTACCTCCTTGAGAAAAGATAGTAATTGAGCGAGTGGAGCACTTGTTGCCATATCGCATGTACATCCCTCGTTAGAATCTATTTGGGGAGAGGCTTGGAGTGTATTTTAGTGCAACAAGAACCTTCTACATCAGCAACCCATTTACAAAACTCATTTAAATAATTTCCTAGAGCGTTACCCAACAAAAAATCATGCTTTATAATTTTCTTACAGGTGCGCTCCTCAGTATCCTCATGGTACTAAGATGAACCAAATCTTAGGATAGGGATTAGCCAAAAACCCTACACGCGGGAGTTGTATGGTTGAAAGTTGGATATTATGTGTTATGTGCTATGTGTTTATCGCTTTCTGATTCATCATGCATTGTACAAATGTGCCATGCTAACCACGAATCTTGAATGCACACAATCATGATATTAAATGAGCATATCATGTTATCATCAACATGATGCCAATTGGGTGTCACTCATACTTAGGGTTTAGTTGACACTCGAGATCGTGTCACCCTAGGATAGCATAAAACTAATTAGAATCATGTAACATCGCTTAACCACTTTTCAGTGTGACGTCCACATGATATCCGACTCTTAAGAAAAACTTGCCCAAATCTTTGCGTGACGCCCATTTAGCGCCCGATTCATAGCCCATCCGGGGCAATTATACACACTAAAAGCCAAAACGAGGAAAAACACAAACCATGTCTTCCCACATTAAGGATATCCCCAGTTTATATCCTAATAAGCCCACACGGGGTGAACTTGCTTCAAAAACCTACTTTAACCTTATTCGAGGTGTCCACTTGCTCACCACTTTTTCACTAATAAGTTTAATAACTAATGGTTCCAAGAACTTGTTCGTGAGACTTGGCTACACTTGTTTCGTAAGGCTTATCCTCAAATAATGGTGCCAAAAACTTGTTCACGAAAAATGTAGGTGTTGTCAATACCTCTCATCAAATAGAAAAATGATGATAACTGCTAGTATACAGTTGCGATGTAGTTTTAAAAGATATCGAACCCATAGGGAAGAAACCAGGTCTAAGGAACAACAAGGAAAGACAAAGTAAAAAAACAATAAAAATAGATTTAAGATTTTTGGATAGGTAGATTAGAATGAAAAGTTGAGTAAATATAGATGTGGAAGATTAAAGAATCTAAATATATAGAATCTTAGCTACGAACAAGTATAGCAGAGAAAACATGCAAGTTCAACAAAGATGTTACGACTCACTAAACTAATCTAATAAACTCGGTTCAAAACACTCAGATGTTTAATAATTCACCGCGGAGCAACACATGAAATAACTTTTCTAAACCTAGCGCAAATGAAATAAGATAATTATGAAAACCTGGACAACATCAATACTATGCTTAGTACGGGTCGCTCTCACATAGCCACATTTAGCAATTGACCATTCCATGCATCTTTTTGCACCTTTTTCACTCTTTTTTCATAGAATTCCACTTTAGATCATTTTACTCCCAAGATTTACCTAGTATCTACATTTGCATAAAAAACAACTACGTAACATGTGAAATCTTTTATATGAAGTATAAAAATGACTAAAACTATAGTGTTTAATGTGTGAAATTAATGTGATAATAAGTGTAATTATACACTTATCACCTTTTATTGATTTATTTCTTTCACCTATGCGTGATAGCAATTGTGTAAGACTTCGTAGATTTGGTAGATCAGTCATCGTCCATGTCCATGATTTCAATAGTATTCTCGTTCAATGTTTCTGACTGATTAGTTGGTGCTCATGCAACTTTGTTGGCTTGAGATGTATTTGACGATAAGTCTTGATCATCCGCGTTTCCTTTGATAGTGCGATGATTGCCCCATAAATAGTAGCAACCTGTGTGAAGGAACTATTGACATGTTCAACGATCTGACTCCTTTTTGTCTTTAGTATTGCCTCTTATTTGATTATCTCACGAATGATGGTGATCCATGTGTTGGAGTTGTTGACGTGTTCAATGATCTGACTCCTTCTTTGTGTTATTGCACCGATGGTGATGGAGTTTTTGACATGTTCAATGATCTGACTCCTTCTTTGTGCTAGTTGTTTGGTCTCATGAATGGTTGTGATGGAGTTTGTTAACGTGTTCAATGATCTGACTCCTTTTTTGTGGTATCGCGCCATTTATTTGGTCCCATCTTGCTTGGTTGACATTTTGGCCATATTCTACCTCCGATCCTTTTGATCTTTGTGTGGGTCAGTGGACATTTCATGCTTGGTGATCTTTCCATTGATCTTTCATCCATGTATGATGGAGCAATTGCTATCACGTATTGTCTAAGTACATGTATTTGTCTCTCACTTTCTCTTAAGAGTTAAATCATTTGAATTTATTATGGGGAATCCATTTATATCCAAATTAATTTCATGAAATGCTGTGTCATGTGTGCTAAAAACATTATGTATATGTTTATGAGAATGTGTGATGTTATTGATAAAATATCAAGCAAATAAACAATGTTCAATTTATTCAAAAATAATTCAAAAGAAGCCTCGAAGGCTAAGTAGCTAAATGCTAATTTATTACATCATCAATCATGGGTGCTAATCCCACCAGGATGTGTCCATGGATTCAAAGTGCTCCATCCTATCCGCCTTCTCAAACACTTCTTGGTAGCTCAAGAAGATGTTTGACCTAAACTTGTTCTTGTATGATGGTAGTGCACAGTCCAGAAGCTTGGTTATCATCTCTGGTAGAGTTAAGCGAGCCCTAAGCCTAACCTGTGTGACCATCCAGCATGCATTGTAGGATTTAAAGCTCTCACCCTGCCTTTGCCTTATAGCCTCCAAATGTTGCATTGTGGTTTCCATCTGAAAGTTGAAACCATAATGCTCCAGCATAGCTTGAGCGAGGCTATTCCAATCAGTGGCTATATCTAGTAGAAGGTGGCTGTACCTTTCATTGATTGGTTAGCCCAAGGTGACGACAAAGAGCTTAGCCATCATTCGATCGCTAACCCTCAATGCTCTCATCACCGTCTGATAATGCCTAAGGTGAGCGCGTGGGTCACCAGATCCTACATACTTCTCAAACTACGACATTGCAAAGTTTAGGGGTAAACTATCTTCATCCCCGACTATCGGTTATGTAAGGGTATTTATTCCTTAGGTGCCCACCGTGAGTGGCCAAGAACTATTGCCATAGTTCCGCCATACCTGGTTGTTGAAGGATGGCGTTCCCTGTGCTTGGATAAGAGCCATATTACCCTTGGGGATATGTCGCAAAATGGGATAGTTGAGGTGCCTGGAATTGTGAAGCAACCGACGTACTCCAAGTGGGAATAGGTTGTTGGGTCATTCCTTGGTAGAAAGGCCTTGCTGCGAATGCTAGCTGCCCCATTTGTCATGGGAGGAATTGCAGTGGATTGGCAAAGTTATATCCTGGCTGCCCAATCGGAGTCTGGTTGAGCTGACTTTGTCTTGCCCCGAATTGATAAAAAGTAGTTGAGGGCACCATGTGTGAGGTGGGAGGTCCCCCTATTGGATTGACATTGTTAAGGGTGACATTCGGGTTGGTTACTATATTCTAGGCCCTCTTGACGTGTCGATAAATGAGCGATGCTAGCTGTTCACTGTTGGTAAAGGCATTCAAGGTAGCTGCAATCTCAGCGCTCACCGACGACTGCAGAGAATTTTGTCTCGTAAGGACAGGGTGATCTTCTCCCACTCTTTCTTCTCATTGATTGGCCATTATCGATGTGCGCTGAACTGAATCTGAGTCTGAACTCGATTCCTCTCTTGAGTCAATGTATGGAACCCCCTCCAGATTGGTTATAATTGGGGAAATGTAGACCAGGCGGTGAGCAGGCCTCTTCCATGCCCCTTTGATACATGAGCAGAATATTAGACCGTGCATGTAAGATTTGTGATATGACTCATGATGCAGTAATGCATAAGATTTTTAATGTTATGGCTGCATTCACAAGGGGTTAGCATGCCATGATGTGAAATAACATGTATGTCAGTCCATTTGAAATAAACAGGTTAGTCATTAGGTAAAGATGAAAACATGTGGAAGTAAAAATCGAACAACAGGGGTTGGATTTGAGATTTGTACAATGTCGGTGAGACATCGTAATATGAGTGGTGTAAGTGAGTTGACTAAGCTACCAATGTGGTAATAAATCAATGGTTTGAGGTTTTGTACTATGACTAGGTCTCATGGGATGAGGAGGTCAAAATTTTTTTCAGGTAAGCGGTGTGACATACCCTAATAAAATGAAATAACTACTGTATGTAACAGCCTAATGAATGATTTGGTTATTTGGCCCAATTAGGGCGGAGTTTTTTGATACCTACGTGGTCATCACTAATTAAGGGTATATGGTGATTACCTCGTGTAGGTGAATGATTCGGGTATGAAGCGTATACCCTTGAAGATTTGGTAAGGTAAGTAAGTTCGCTCCGTGTGGGCATAGGTTAGGACATTAACTAGGATATCCTTTAATGTGGGAAATGATTTGGGTAGGTATTTGCCCCGTTTGGGCTTTTGGTATGTATAATTACCCCGGAAGGGCTGTGAGTTGGATGTTGAGTGGACATCTCATGGGTAATGTGGTGGAAATGTTATTGCCCCTTGTGGGCTAAGTGTCGGACGTCAAGTGGACATCACACAGTAGGTATGTTTGCCATGTACAGGCTAATAGCAGGATGTCAAGTGGACATCTTACTGAAAAGGGGTAAGTGATGTCCCTAATTGGTTTTATATTGTCCTAGGGTGACACGATCTATAGTGTTAACTATGCCTAAGTGTATGTGGTATCATGATGATAATGTGATATGTACATTTAATATCATGAGTGTGTGCATTCGAGTGTCTGCACAAAAATTCGTGGTTAGTATGACATTTGTACAATGACAAATTGAATGTATTATACAAGTAGCACATAGCATGCAACATCACATCTTCCAACAATACAACTCCCATGTGTGGGGTTTTTGGCTAGTCTCTATCCTAAGTTTGGTTCATCTTAGGATAATGAAGATACTAAGGAGCACACCTGCAGGAAAATATAATGCATGATCGCGTGTTGGGTAACACCCTAGGGAAAATGCCTATGGGTTATTTACATGAGGGTTATAAATGGGTTGTTGATGTAGAAGGTTCTTATTGCTCTAAAATACACTCCAAGCCTCTAACGAGGGAGGTACATGCGATATGGCAACAAGTGCTCCACCCGCTAGAGTACTATCTTTTCTCAGGGAGGCAGATTAGTACAAGAGAAAGCTTCGCGGTAATAGGGGTACCTTAGACTTATGGGTTAATCCCCTCTATTGCAATGCATTATTATGAATATGTCATAATTAAGAGAAAATGGAATAATGTGATCAATAATTTTTGGTACATATCCAAAATCTAAAATCTTTGAAAAATAAGTTTTTAGAAAAATCCCCAATGGAGTCACCACTGTGAGCGGGCGACATGGAGTGATGGGCCGAGAGCACGCGAATTCAAAGGCGCGGTCCACCGAGGTGTTTGAAAAAGAAGCACCGGGTCGTGGGACCTAGGAAAAGGTTGAAAGAGAAGGTAAAAATGTTTTAGATCGGTTTGAACCCGAATCCACCGTCTCTTAGTGTGGAATCACCACCTGGATTAGCTCTTTCAAGGAATTAGAGTCCTATGAGGCTTAACGTCCGGGGGATGGCCCACTAAGACACAGAGATTTGGGTCCGAGATAAGTTGCTTATTTCTTAAGTGATCACATTATATTACATCTAGTGAAAACCGTATTTTCTTAGTTATGCATATTCGCACTTAGGTCATTTTTTAGACTTTATATGCATGATTCACGTATTGCAAAATAATGAACCATCCACAAAACAGTGAGAAAATGCTGAAAATAAAGATTGCAATGCTTCCAAAAATCGAGGGATGTAACCGCCCGCTAAACTATTAATTACATTTCCCAAAAAAATGAAATTGCGATACCTGAAGGAAAATTAAAATCCTAAACATACATTTAACCTACATCCACAAAGGTTAGCATAGGGGATATCACATATGTTCGATTTGATTTTAGCGAGGCCCATGTGGCATAATTAAAACATCGATGGTTTATAGTTGTTATTTTAAATAAAAATAGTTCATTTTTATTTACACGTATGTTGATCAATTTTATTAGTGAAAATGATCTCATTACATAAGGTGAGGTCTGTTATCCGGGAATAATTTTAATTCCCTTCGTTGGGGCTTTCTAAAAAAACTAGAAAAGAAATAAAGTTGAAGAAGAGAATTACAACATTATTTACATAAAAAGAAATAAAAATATTCTTAGGTCAACAAATAAAATCAGAAAAAGATGAAGCAGAAGATGAGCGGAATTCGTAGTTCTAGGAACTCAGAGGCTTACCCTTGCAGTATGAATCCACTTCGGCGTATCCGTTTGATCACCGTGAGCGTTTCTTGTTCATTTTGGTTTAATTGTAGTTTAATGTGGAAAAATAAGTGTTTATTTATCCAAAAAGATAATCAAACTCGGGTTCTGAATTTGTTTTAGACCTGAGAATATATGAGGATATTTGAAGAAAAAAAAAGATGAAGAAATTTGATTTTTAAGATGAAGAAATTTGGGAACCAAATGTGTTTTGGATCCAAGAAAATATTAGAAGAAAAGAAAATATTTTTCTGTGTTTTTTTTTTCTGAAGAAGAGAATTTTCTCTGAATTTTCGAGCCCCCCTTAATCCAAAAATGTCCGACCATTTATAGAAAAATCCCAGAAAATCCAAAAAAGGTAAGTATTTCCGACTAGGGGACTCACCCGAAAAAAGTTTCGGCGAGGCCCTTCGTCGCATCTTTGGCGAGGCAGCCTCGCCAAGTTTGGTGAGGCTGCCTCACCATGTTTGGCGAGGCTGCCTCGCCAAACTCCTTGGCAAGGCTGCCTCACCAAACCTTGGCAAGGCCTGCCTCACCAAACCATGGCGAGGCTACCTCGCCAAAGTGTTTTGGTGAGGCTCGCCTTGCCAAATCCCATTTCTCGGCGAGGCCTGCCTTAGACCTGGGATTCAATCTCTCTCGGGTTTCTATTTCCGAAATTTTTTATGTATTTTTGTATTTTTTAATTAATTTCTAAATAAAATTAAATAATTCAGTGACAAGGAAGACTCCCATTTGAAGATCGTCGGAAGGTTAAAAATCGTGTGTTTGGATGATAAATATCCAGAAAAGCCGTCATCATTGAATGCACGAGCTGGTACAAAATTCCATGCTCACATCGGTTCTGGCCTGCTCTGAGAAGAGCTCCCAAAGATGGAGAATCATGGTGTCTAAGTCCATGCTCTCATGTTGTTTCCAAAGCTCAGAATTCATGGTTGCCAACATTATGAATGCTTCCATTTCACGATCCTTTCTATGTTTCTTCCATGCCACATGTTCATTGGCATTAACATCAGGTATGTTAGGGCTCATCCAAAATAAACTATCCTTTCGGATTAGAGGATTATTCTCTCCGCCCTGAACCAATCAATAAAGTTTGAACCATCTAGTTTGTTTTTCAAGAATTGAGTGAAGGTTTATGTTTCGATTCATTATTTTACCTAGATATAAGATAGAAATTTTCAAACATTATTATATGTACATGCGTTTAATATAAGTTCTTTAATTAAACACATATTTCCTACCATTTTTATTGACATTCAAATATACCATCTATTGAATTGGGGAAATCTGGTCCAACCAATTTTTCTTAGTAGGTAGCATCCATAGCCCATTCATTATGACCGCCTCCATAACAGGTCAAGCCATAACAAACAACCATGGTTAGAACCCATCCATTTGAATTCAATGTGATTTCTAGTCAATTTTGAGTTCTCTTTCTTAATACGTGCGTACCTAATTGAACGACTCCTCAAATATGTCTCCAATCTGCCATTAGTTCCAGTGACATGGACAACTAACCATTTTTTGTTAAGGCATCAACCCCATCTAGTCTCATGATCAAACACATGTTAAGGGAAAGCATGTTGTACATGTCCTTATATCTGTTAATAAGGTTTGTATCATGACTTATGGTGGGAAGATAATTTACCGCCTTAATATTATATAGGGATTTTATTGGTGTAGCTTGTCTCGCCTTAGTTTAGGTCTTATACGATGGATATTATTATGATAATAATTATTCTAGGCTATTTGGAATTATTAATCTAAGGGAACTTGCTCAAGACTGGTACATCATAATCATTGCATTATGCCAAGACTCCACATAGCATGCAAAACAAACAAGGTCCATGTTTAAGTTGTTGCACCTTTGTCTATAAGTTTTTATTTAACAACTCAAACCATGAGTGTAAAACCATATGCTAAATCCAATTCCCATAATAGAAATCAACTAAGTCATAAAAGTCACTTGGCAATGCTTAAACCTAATACCGATGGAGATTTCAAGGTAAGAGAGGCCCCTTAAAGTAAATGAGCAGCCAAGTCTAATGCTTGCCAAAATAACCACGGGCACTTCGATTTATTGTACCAAAGATAATTATGATTTAAAGATTTCGCTCTTTTAATAAGTACTGGATGACCCTTAATTTAAAGCATTTACGTGTGTGGTAAAACATTGTTAATTTATATTCTAATCACCTTGACTAAGTTTGAGCAAAACCTTAATCTAGTTATCACATCATTTTCTTTAACTTTAATCAATTCATAGAAGATATCATTTCAACATATTAAAATTAATCATGCATAGCATAAAGCAGACTTTGATACCATTATTGGTTAATTAAGGTAGTAATTGAATATGCTAACTTGCAGAACGGAATTTTAAAACTTAAAATCAAACCTAAAAGAACTCCTAACCATGCCATGATTGATATATGCTCATAGGTTTACAAAATTTAATAAAAGAAACCTACCATCTAAGTTAAGAGCCTTACTAGTTGATGCGTGCCTTTCTCAACAATTGGACAGAACTCCTTTGCACTAGCCTCTAAAATAGGACAACCTCTATGATTGATCCACATGGATCCTGGCCGACCAAAACCTCCCGTAGAGGAAGAACTTATTGGTAAATAGCAACTACTAGACCACTCGAAAATATAACTGAGAAGGCTCTTTCCAAATTATGAATGGGCCTTCAAAAAATTTCTTTCGAATGTAGGAAAACTCGAGGAGAATCTCATAAAAGCTCGAGAAGAAAGATGTCAAAACTTAGAAGGAAAGGTTGAGCTGGTCTGAATAAAGGAGGAGGGGATGGACCGCTATTTATAGTGGGAGGGGAGCAAAAAGCTCCCCTCAATTAGAAATGTGGTTATGAGTGGATGATATGGAATGTGATAGGCCGAGAGTGTGCTGGTGAAAGGTGCGGTCCACCGAGGTGCTTTTATTGAAAATAAAATTACCGGGTCATGGACCTGGAAAGTTTAAAAGAGAAAGCGAAAACGTTTTTAGATTGGTCAAGCCCGAATCCGTCGTCTCTTAGTGTAGAGTCGCCACATGGATTAGCTTTTCCAGGAATTAGAGTCCTGTGAGGGTTAGCATCCGATGGGACGGCCCACTAAGACATAGAGATTCGGGTTCAGGATAAGTTGCTTACTTCTTATTAAATCATATTAAATTACATCTATAGAAAACCGTATTTCTTAATTTTGCATATTTGTACTTTTGTCATTTTCGAGTTTATAATTTATGATTCACACATATTCGGGAAGTGATAAATCCATACATAAATCGATAAATAAAAGCGGAAAAGTAAAGATTAAGATTACAAAACCTTGAAGGATGTAACCACCTACCTAACCTATTAATTACATTTCTCAAAAAATAATTGAAATTCCAATACCAGAAGGAAATTAAAATCCTAGGCATACATCTAATCCTAATCTACCTGCACCCACAAAGGTTAGCACAAGATATGGCACAATATTTTCCCATATGTTCGATTTAATTTTAAGAAGGCCCGAGTGGCCTAATTAAAATATCTTCGGTTAAAAATTCTTACTTTAGAATAAAACAATTCATTTTATTAACAAATATGCTGCTTATTTTAATTATAAAAATGATTGCATGGCAATAATGTGAGGTCTGCTATCTGGAAATAATTTAAATTCTCTTCGTGGGGGTAATCTAACATGTATATCATAATTGATAAAAAAATTAATTGAAAGCACAAAAGAAAGTTACATAATAAAATAATGATAAATAAATAAATGAATAAAGTCAATAAAATATAATTCAAATGAATAAATAAACCATAGGTTGATCTCGAAAATCAAGTTCATCTCAGTATTTAAGATAAATGAAAACAAATATAAAAATTTAACACAGGAAAAAGCAGCTCTTGGAACTCAAAGGGTTACCCATTCGTTGTGAATCGAAGTCGACAAATCCGCTTGATATTTAGGCTCCTTGATCGTTTTGATTTAATTTGTGTGAAAATATGTTATTTTAATCCTGAAAATATTCAGACTCGGACTCTAAATTTGTTTTAGGTCCGAGAATATCTGAGGATTTTTAGGAAAAAGATGAAAGAAATTGTTTAAAAAGTAATTAAATCCGGAATCCGAACTTGTTTTAAACCCGAAAATAATCAAAGGATTTTCATAAAGAAAGATGAAGAAAAGTCGTTGTAAAGAAAAAGCCAGAAGAACTTCGTCTATGTTTTCTGAAAATTTTCCCCATCTTTGTCAAGAAAAGTTTGTTTTTGTAAAATTTTTCTCCTCCTTTCCACAGAAAATTCTCCCCATTCAAAGGCGGAATTTTTCTTGTACCATTTAATTGTACCATTTAAATGATATCATTAAATGATATTATTTCTTTTTTTCATTATGTATTTAGACTATATTATGAAATTATTCAAGTACCATTTTTATTTCCTATCTACATTTATTTGTTTCATTTTTTATTATATCTTTTCCATGTCTTTTATTTCCTTTCTCTTTATATTCCTTTTCCTTTTGTTTCCTTTTCATTTTTTTTATTTTTTTCCTTATATATATATATATATATATATATATATATATATATATATAT
>CATIWQ010324237.1:0-14231 GCA_949673415.1 Euphorbia schlechtendalii | reverse complement strand
TTCTTAAGGTGTTCTTGAGCTTAAAAAAAACCCAACTTTCACCCCCAAAAACTTGGGATTTCGGGTTAGTCAAATCAAATACTTGAAGTTTAGACTTGAATGGAGAGTCTACAACATCTTCATCACTCACTTGAAGGTTAATACACCTTCTAAAACATCTACTTTGGCAAGGAATGGATCCTTTCCAAAGTTTTCGATAAATCATCAACCAACAACCAAAAACAACAAAAAAGAAACGAGGAGCGCTTTCTGGAGGACTTCATGGACCTTGAAGAATGTGGATTCATGACTACAGGGTAAGCCTCTGAGTTCCTAGAGTTTTTACTTATGTTTATATGCTTTTCTTTTTGAACTTTCATTTTGTTTTCGGTTATTTCCGTTTTTGCGCACCAATCTGTTTTCCGCAATTTTTTGTATGATTTCAAATCTGTTTTAACATTTTCTTTACATGAACATATTCTAAACATCTTGATCTTTTAGGAATGATAAAGATCACTTCAAACCGATAAGTATAGCGAAAGTTATGAATTTTCAAAGTTTTGTACAAATTTATTTCGGTTTCCTGGGCAGAATGTTACTGTTTTCAGTTCTGGGTTTGACAAAGATTTTTTTGCTTGATTAGTTATTTTTATTAGATTTCTTAAATCATGAGGTTTCTGGAATGGTAAAGATCACTTAAAACGGATAAGTAGAAATAAAGTTATGATTTTTCGAAGTTATGTAAAATTACAATTCATGGTTTTGGACAACGCGGAGTGTTTGATACTTTTCTGAATAAAACTATCAATAAAATGTGATTTTTTCAATTTCAGTATGTTAAACACATCATGAGCTTTCCAAAATGATGAGAATCATTTGAATCCGATAACCGTAGTGAAAGTTTTGATCTTTTGAAGTTGCGGGTTTTTATGTTGCTGTTTTCTGCTGTTTTTTGTGTATTTTCTGCAAGTAAAGACCATCGATGTCAGTATCGACCTTATCAACGTCAGTTCCGACATTAACACATCAGAACCAACATTGGTACCGACCGTACCAATGTCGGTACCGACCGTTGTTAACCCAAACGATGACTATATTATGTATGTATTGCCTAGATTTATCTTTCTAAATGTTGTTTTAGGTCACCCCCACGAAGGGAATAAAATGTGTTCTTGGATAACAGTCCTTACCACATTGCCATGCGGTCATTTTCACTAATAAAATCGACCAACATACGTGTAAATAAAAATGAACAATTTTCATGAAATAAGAACTCCGAAATCTCTGTTGTTTTTACCTCGACCACACTGGTCTTGCCAAAATCCAAATCGAACATACATGGTACACTTGGTACATATGTGTAAATATTGTTCCCTATCTCGTGCTAACCTTTGTGGATGCAGGATAGATGTATGCCTAGGGATTTATCTTCCTTCGGGTATTGCAAGTATTTTTACGAAAATTGTAATTAATAGATTAGGCGGGCGGTTGCATCTCCCGATTTTTGTAATTTGTTAATTTACTTTTCTACATCTACTTAATTCTTGAGGTATGGATTCACTGCTTTCTGCATGCGCGTTAAATCATGCATTTCAAACCCAAAACGACTTAAGTGCGAATATCCACAATTAAGAGAATACGGTTTTCTGTAGATGTAATATAATGTGATTCAATAAGAAATAAGCAACTTATCCCGAATCCAAATCTCTGTGTCTTGGTGGGCCATCCCCCGGACGTTAAGCCTCACAAGACTCTAATTCCTGGAAAGAGCTAATCTAGGTGGTGACTCCACACTAAGAGACGGTGAATTCGGGTTCGAACCGATCTGAATAAACGTTTTTACCCTCTCTTCAAAACCTTTTCCCGGGTCAGCGACCCGGTGCGCATTCATTTTCAAACACCCCGGTGGATCGCGCCTCTTAAAAGCACGCTCTCGGTCCACTACTCCGTTTCATCCGCTCACAGCAGCTCCTCTCTCCAGAACGGGATGCCAGTTTTCTTCACACTCCCCTTCCTCCTATGTTCGGTTCAACTGATGGTGCTCCTGGGAGACTAGGTGCTGAGGATTTTGAGATATCCACCATGGTGCCCCGAGATCCGGTGGGTGGAGATAACACGTAGGTAGCGCATGCTTAGGAGTTCCCTTTTAGGTTTTATTTTTCCTTTTTCTCGAACCGGACTCTTTTTTGATAGCTCTATCTTGTAGAATTTCTAAAAAACTTCAGATTTATGAAAGAAAAGAGGATTTTGGCTGTTGCGTGCCAGGTCCTCATATGTGGTGTTTTATTTTATGAATATGTTTGCTTGTTTGTGAATGTTTTTTCATATATGTATAAAAATGAATGTTAATGCTAATGTATGCGGTTAATGTGTTTAGGCAACACCGTTCTTGATGGATTTTCTTTAGCTCTCTTCCTTTCTGATGTTGGCCTACAACGAGCACCTTACGGTCTTTCTCCGCACCGTTCGGGGTCCCGATTGGCAAAGGATTGAAAGCTTTGGTTTGCGGGGTCTTCAATACCTTACTTCCAGGCCTGTGAATACGGCTTTCATTCATGCTGCTTTAACGTTTTAGGATCCCGCCACTCATGTTTTTCATTTCACCGACTTCAAGCTTTGCCCCTTGGTCTAGGAGTTTCATGCTATCCTAGGGCTCCCTTCCCGCGAGACTATCCTTCGCCCTTCCTTCTTTCCAATTTAGAGGTGAGGATAAATTGAAGGGTCTTTGGAACCTGGAGTCTAGTGGGAGCTTTTTGTCAGCTCCCCCTGATGTTGGTGGCTTCCGGGTTGAAGTTGTCCTTAGCTGGTGTGAGAATACACCCAGTAGTCATCTAGCTTGGCCTTCGATGGAGACTCTAATTCTTTTGGCGGAGTTTGTTTGTGGGGTTAGAGCGATTGCGCCTTTCCGTTTACTGTCGATCATTGACCCACTCTCTACAGGCCTTTCTCCCTCAACTTAAGCCTTGGCTAAGAGTTTGGTCCACTTAGACGCTGCTTCGGTTAATCTGGATTTAGCAGGAGACCATTTTACTTTACTAGAGGTAATTCTCTTTCCTTATCTCTTTCTTTCGTGATTTTTGTTGTTTATTTAAACAAATGGATTAACGTAGGTATAGCTGTTGGAGAAGCTTCGCTTGACTACTGGTCCACGTTTACGGAAGGCTTGGTACCTCCCTTCGCATTATGGTCCTAGAGGCTTTACTAGGAAGGATCATCATTCATTGAATGAAGGTGCTTGGGTCGAGAATCTGGGCTCCTACCGAGCTTCTGAGATTCGTTGGCTCAGCCCTTGGTTGGAGATTCCATTCGTGGTAACTAACATCCATGATTCTGGTGTTTTACTGATGGGGTTGTTTGGCGTCACATCCTATTCCCCTTTTCATCTGTGTAGGCAGTACTAGCGTCAGCAACGGGTTCCTAGGTCTCTATGTTTAACCCGTTTCCATGAATTCAGTCCTGACACACCTGATGCTATACGAAGGCTTTGGGCACGCGCTCGAGTTGTTATATTGGATTACACTACCCTGGAGATTACAGATACTGATGAATTCTACCGCAGATGGCTTGGTGAGATCAAGGTTCTCTCGGATGCTGATAATCACTTTATGATATCTCGTGAGTGGGAGAGGGATGAAGATGGTTTGGACCCCCTTCCTCATACTTCGAGGAAGCGTGCACGATGGAATGAGTGGCACCCTTAGATCTTATTTGTAAGAGCCATTTATTTTCTGACTTGTGTTTTTGGCTTATTCTTGGATTGTGAAATTTTGTCGAATTTTATTTACTTGAGATAATATGTATGCACACTATTCATATAACCATAAATATAAATCTTTGTAAACATAACACATTTCATTGAATGACTTTTTAGAAAGGGTACAAGTTTTCTAATGATTTGAGTCCTGCCGCCAGTTAGCCTAGAGCAGGTTTTCTAACTCGCAATCCCTCTATTCCTCACCTTGTCCTAATTTTTGCCTGAGCTGCCCCTCACGAGCTTTCAACTCAGCGGACATTTTTAGCTTTTATATAAGAATGGTCCTAATTGTTGCCCAAATAGCCAAGTGCCATCTGGCGGACTGGTTTTGCTCTCTTTTTTTGTGTACCACTTTTGTAAATTTATTTCTTTTATTTTTACACGTGGTAGGGCTTGAGCTTATTTTGATTGATTGGATTGACGAACTCATTTCCATCCATGTCCATGATCTTGGCAGCTCCTTTGCTCAAGATTTTCTTAATAACATAAGGACCTTCCTAGTTTGGGCAAAACTTTCCCCATTGGTCCACATTTGAGGGTCTCATTTGTTTCAAAACCAAGTCTCCTGCCTTTAACGGTTGTCTTCTGGCTCTAACTCGACTATTGTATGCCCTAGGCATGCGTTGTTGGTACATCCATAAATGATCCAATGCCTTTAGTCGCTATTCGTCAATCATGTTCAACTATTCAAACCTGGCCTTTTCCCATTCTGACTCCTCTAACCTCGCCTCTAGTGCTACTCGAAGCGATTTCACTTCCATTTCCACCGGTAAAACTTCTTCCATCCCATACACTAACGAGAAAGGGGTTTGATTGGTTTGAGTTTTGACGCTCATCTTGTATCCCCATACTGCAAATGGTAACTTATCAGCCTAGTCCCTGTAGGTAACGACCATCTTGCTCAAGATTTTCTTAATCGCTTTGTTGGCTGCCTTTACTACCCCATTAGTTTGTGGCTTGTATGGTGAAGACTGATGGTGCTCGATCCCATATTTCCTCATTAGGTCTGATGTGGCTCTTTGGAATTGAACCCCATTATCTGATACAATGTGATGTGGGATGCCATATCGGGCGAATATATGCTTTTCTATAAACTTGGCCATCTTCTTAGCGGTGATGTTGGCGTAAGATTCGACTTCCACCCATTTTGAAAAGTAGTTGACTGCTACTATAATGAATCGATGTCCATTAGTCTAGTTTGGCCAAATCTCGCTAATAATGTCGATGCCCCACGTTGAGAATGGCCAAGGAGTAGATAAGCTATGGAGTTCGGATGGGGGTAGATGACTAATGTCATTGTAAATCTGGCACTCATGGCACTTTCGTACTTCCGATATGCAGTCTGTGACTATTGTTGTCCAATAATATCCCTGGCGTTCTATTTTCTTAGCCAGTGCTATCCCATTCATGTGTGGACTGCAATCTCCCGCGTGCATTTGTCTCATTACCAACAATACCTCCTGTTCTATGAGGTATCTCAACAGCATTCCTTCTGATGTTCGTTTGAACAGGTCCCCTTCTACTAGATGGAACTGGGTCGCTAACCGCCGTAATGAGGTTCTTTCAGAGTCTGTTACGCCTTCTAGGTATTCCCTGGTCTATAAAAATTTGACGATGTCGAAGGACCAATTCCCGATTGCTTGTCGATCCTCTGTTTCCACTAGGTGATAATAGAAGGGTTCTTTGGCCATTTACAGTACAACAGGCTTGATTGACTGAGTTTTAGGGCCTTCCCACATTGATGCTAGTCCATTTGGTTTTCATCCCTAGGCACGTGTTTGAAGATGCATTTGGGTAATTTTTGTGAGATTTTCCATACTGCTTCTACATAAGGACGAAGTGATTCTTCTCTTATTTCCCAGTCGCCAGTAACTTGTTTAATAACAAGAGTTGAGTCTCCCACTACCAATACTTCTCTTGCCCGTGCCTTTTGAAGTGCCTCTAACCCAAACAGGCAAGCCTCATATTCTGCCCCGTTGTTTGTTACTGGGAATTCCAATTGTTTGGAAAGGGGTATAACTTCGTTTTGTGGTGTTATCAATACAACACCTAGGCCGGCTCCATTTTTGTTCATTGCATCGTCGAAGAACATTTTCCACTCTACACTAGCGTCCTCTATCAATGCTAGTTGCTCATTTGAAAATTGTAGATTTTCAACGTAATCAGAGTCCAAGGGTCGATTTGCCAAAAATTCAGCGACTGCTCGTCCCTTAATGACTTTTTTGGTCACATATTCAATGTCGAATTCAGATAGTATCAATAACCATTGTGAGAGTTTTCCAGCTAGTGTTGGCGACTCGCATAAGTACTTCATCGGGTCTATCTTTGCAATGGCTTGTATATGATAAGATTGGAAGTAATGTCGTAGTTTCTTTGTCAACCAAACCATCGTTGTGCAGATTTTCTCCACCAAGGTATAGTGTGACTCATACTCAAGTAATTTCTTGTTCAAGTAGTACACTGCATGTTCGCTTCTGTCTTTGTGTTCTTGCACCAGCATGGCTCCAACCGATGACTCCTTAATTGTTAGGTATAGGATCAGGGGCTTTCCAGGTTCTGGTGGGCGGAGGACGGGTGGGCTTAACAAGTATTGTTTGATTTTGTCAAACGCTACATGGCATTGGTCATTCCAAACTATTGGTTAGTCCTTTCGTAGTAATTTGAAGATTGGCTCTTAGATGGTAGTGAGTCTGGCAATAAATCTGCTTACATATTGTAGAGACCCCCAGGAAAGATGGGATTTCTTTCTCAGTTTTCAGCACGGGCATATCCCTAATGGCTTTGCTTTTATCAGGATCCATCTCAATTCCTTTTTGGCTGACTATATGTCCCAGGAGCTTCCCTAATGTGACCCTAAATACACACTTTTTTGTGTTCAGGCATAGATTATGCTTTTCTATTATGGTGAGAAACTTATCTAGGATAGCTGGATGCTCCACTCTGGTGTTGGACTTCACATGCATGTTATCAATGTAAACTTTCACCTCCTTATGGATCATATCATGTAGGAGGGTTGTGACTGCTCGTTGATATGTTGCGCCAGCATTTTTCAAACCCAATGGCATTACCTTGTAGTAGTATACACCCCATTCAATGATGAATGCTGTCTTGATCTTGTCAGTTATAGCCATTAGTATCTACTTATAGCCTGAGAAGCCATCCATGAAGGATACATGGCTGCCCTTGCTGCGCTATCGACCAGTACATTGATGTGGGGTAGGGGGAAATCATCCTTTGGGGAGGCCTTATTCAGATCCTTGAAATCATAGACTCTAACCTTACCATCTTTCTTTGCTACTGGGATAATTTTGGCTAACCACATCGGGTATTCAACCACTTCTAAGATTTTAGCTTCAATATGCTTTGCCAGTTCAGCCTTGACCTTTTCTGCCCATTCAGGCCTTAAGCGACGCATTTTTTGTTTTACCGGCTTGATTCGAGGGTCAGTTGGGATACGGTGTTCCATGATCTGTCCGTCCACTCCAGGCATGTCCTCATATAACCAAGCAAATGCTGCCACGTGACATTTAAGTACATTTGTGATCTCTCTTTTTTCTTCAGGAGTCAAATCATTGGAAATTGTCTCCATTTTTTGTGACTCATTTGTACCCAATTTAATTTCGTTTAATGATGTATCATGCATGGTGTTGTCAGACAGAACATTAAACAAGTAAGCAAAATTGTTGTACTTCATTAAATGAGCCTCGTAGGCAAAATTATCAAAGACATCAGAAATATTCATTATTACATCATTAATTTCCTCCTCCACAGGCGGAGGGGCTTCAGTTGTTGCAGTAGCAGGTGCGTCAGTGGTAGGCTCTGCCTCAAGAGTGGTTTGCATTAGCTTTGAAAGTGCCTGGTATATCTTGGTCTCGCGCATCACCTTTCTTCATCAGCTCGTTAACAGCCTTGGTGAAAGCTGCCATTGCATATTCCAGTATTCCACCTTTATCATATTCCTCAATCGGGGTTATTGTCAGGGTTACTTTCTCTTCCAGTTCAACATCAACAGGGGACTCAATCAGCTAGCCAGTTGTGAAGTTAAACACATCATTGAATATTTCGAGTCCCTTGACTTCCTCCCCATTCAGGATCGTCAGTTCCGGCTCTCCTAGGTATGCCTTAGTGCCTTCCACCTTGCAGACGGTTACCAAGTTACAGAACATGGGCCATTCGTGCTTGTACATTTTCATGCTAGGGGTGAAACCCAGACCCAATCCAGGTGTGACAAGAATAGGGTTGATGGCCTTGATAATCCCTTGATAATATTTCCCCAAGCCTTTTCCAAGGATAAAACCTTGCTTCTTCATTTGAGTTCTCAAGCTCCCAGGGAAGAAGCGATATCCCTTCGAAGTTCCACGCCCCTTCTTCTTTTCTTCAGTGGCCATTACCACCCTCAGCCCTTGCATTGTTCTCTCCTCAAATGCTGCAGACACCATCGTTGATTCCTCATCAGCCTTGATCATCACCGGCCTCCCTTTATGAATAAGCTTTATCTTCTGGTGCAGAGTAGAAGGGACTGCCCCTATTGCGTGGATCCATAGCCTACCTAGAAGCAATGAATAAGTTACTAGAATATCCAGCACAATGAACTTCACATTGGAGGTCACTCCTCCAGCGGTGACCTCTGCTTCAAAGCTGCCTACTACACCCCTCTTTGAATCACCGTGTCAGATTTGGCGAGTATATCCTCCCTTAACCCTAGGTGAGGTAGGACCTTAAGAGGATAGAGATTGAGAGCCGAGTCATCATCTACCATTACACATGGTATAGCGTGATCGGGAATTTGAACCCTGATAAATAATGCCCAATTATGCAATCCCAGTTCCTATGGTAGTTTCGACTGATCAAAAGTTACGGACGGCATCTGAGGGGGGACAATTCCTTCCCCGATGGCAGCACACATCTCGATTACTAAGGTTGTAGGTATGGCAGGTATTTCCATCAACCTCTTGACTAAACCCATCCTATGCTTTTGTGACGTCTCAATCAACCTCCAGATACTGTATTTGGCCTGAATTCCCTTCAACTGATTTATCAAAGGTTCTATATCTAACATGTCTTCATCCACCTTTGGGGGGAGAGGTGGCTCGGGCTATTCCCTCGTTATTTCCTCTGGCCTGGAATCATTGAGCTGTACAGTCTCATCCCTTCTGAAAACTCTACCACTTTAAGTAACCCTTAGTATTCCATTCTCCATCACTCTTGTTTTCCTGGAATTGACCTAAGGATACTAGTAATATCCATCCTCCACTTGGCCACGTCGCCCCTTCAACTTGTAAGAATCTAAGCTTATGGGCTTCTTCCCTCCAGAAATAATCTCACCCTCAGTTGAGGTTCCTTCTTCAGGTTTCCTTTTCCTTCTCGACTTAGGGACATATGCATTGAGATCACTAGGCACCCTTGTTGGTGCTTTCCCAGATTCCACCTTCATTGCATCCCTCTGTGGTTCTCCTTCCTCTGCTGAGAACACTTCTACCAAAAGATCATCCTCGATGCCTTCATCTTCATTAACCACTACGCTCACCACCGAGTTAGACCGAGATAGCATCGCTAGCACAGAATTAGTGGGTATTCCTGATCCTACTGCGTGAATATTACGGTCTCTGGTCATTATCTCCCTGTCGAGATGATGAGCGTGAAAAGATAACTCATCAAAATCTGGGACTGCCAGCCTTAACAAATGATAGCGATACCAATCCCGGGATCCACCTATTATCAATTATACTGTAGAAAGCTCAGATGGTCTTGGCACCAGCACTAGATAGATAAACATCCAGCACTTTACATAGCCGGTGAGCTATTCTCCTTCACTCTATACAAAAGCGAGAAGATCCCGCATGGTTTGTTTCGGAGGTTCTAAAAATGCTAACTCCATCTGGAACTCTGTAGAGATGTAGTTCCAATTGCTCTTGGTCTCAACCGACTGCATTTCGTACCACTGACTTACTACCCTTGCTAGTGAGCACGGAAACAGTGTAGCTATCATATTTTGAGAAAGGCCTTGTGCTCGACACAGGATATAAAACTTGGACAAGTGGGAAGACGGTGCATCATTCTCGTTAAAAACTGACATACCGGCTAAGCTAAAACTAGCCCTTGGGACTTCTTCCCTTTCTCTAATCACTCGATTGCTTAACTCAGATTCAAGCTTCTCCATCACGTCATCTGAGTCCATCCCCAACTCAATCACCATCACGTACTCCTCTCCTTTACCGTCCAGTGCTTCTCTTAACCGTTCACTCCCTACGCGAAGCGGCGTAGGTTTTTGGCCTGTAAATACCGGCACCCCAGCAAGGTTGATCTCAACAGCTTTAATCTGACCCCCGCACCCTCGACGGTTAGACTCTTCCTCCAGCATATTCAAAATCTGATTAGGATCGCTTCCCAACCCAACCATCATCATAAATTCTCCAAGCCCTTCAAACAGGTAGCTTAGGACCTTCTGCTCTTCTAGCCCTGAGTTAATCATTCCTACCCTCACCTCAAAATTTGGCAAAGGGTTTTTCTTCATGCTGGGCTTGAGTGCAGGCTCATGGATGACCTTATCAGCCACCAGTTTCTGAATAGCTTTCAAGAGCTCCTTGTAGTTATTCATGCGATGTCCCGCTACCACATGATAATGGCAGTAATTATTTTTTTCTTCCGGCCTGGGAGGGACATGCTTCTTCAAGCTCTCTAATTGATTAAATTCACGTAGCTTGGTGAACAAGAATCCCAAATTAGCAACGTATGGTGAGATGCCATGATATTCTTCCTTTGGCAGTCTAACAGCGGCTACCTTTTCTTCCTTCACCAATTGTATTACCGATTGCTTCACCTTCACCTGCACTAGGTTGGAATCATTCTTCCTGTAATAGGGCTTAGCAACCTGTTACCCCATTTCCACCTCTATGGAATCACAGTGTTCTATCTTCTCAGCCCTCACGAAAACTTCTTGATAACTATGGAAAGTCTCAGATCCCAGCCTCTTCCAGTAAGATGGCAGTGCACCATCTAAGAGCTTTACGATCATCTCCGATAAAGATAGGCGAGACTGTAAATGCACTTGCGTAGCCATCCACCTCTCAAAATAAGGCTTGAAGCTCTCCCCCGATTTTTGCTTCACCGCCTACAAATTCTGCATCATAGTGATTATCAGAGTATTGAACCCATAGTGGTCCACCATTTCCTGGGATAGACATCCCCAGTCATAGGCTATGTCTATCGGCAAATGAGTGTACCATTCATTAACGGGGCTTCTCAACGTGATGATGAATAATTTAGCCATCATACGATCACTAATCCTTAAAGCCCTCATCACATTCTGATAATGCGCGATATGCGCGCACGGATCCGTATTGCCTGTGTACTTTTCGAACAAGGGCATAGCAAAGGTCGGTGGTAAAGTATCCTCATCCCTAACTGTGGGCTGCACTGGGATCGCACCCCTTTACCCCTGTACATTAGTGGCTAAGAACTATCTCCAGAGTTCAGCCATTCCAAGCTGTTGGAGGATACTATTCGGGTTCTCCAAGAAGCCCCCATACTACGAGCTCGGGTAGTACTGCCCTTGACCCTTAAATGTCTGAGAAGGTCCGCCCTAGCTGGGCATTGTGGGCTGAGCAACCCCTTGATTAAAGGGAATGTAATTAGAAGAGGGTCCTGAAGGTCTTGCCACCCTTGGTGTAAATGAAGCATGCCCTGGCTGCCCCGGAAAGAACTGGCCACCCCAGAAAGAACTGGCCACCCACCTGTGGCTCATACACTATCTGTGACTGACCCTACCTAGAACCGAACTGATGGAAGTTAAGGGCGACTGCTGTAGAACTCGGGAATATAACAACGGAAGATGACGGTCCCCCCGGTAGGATTATGCCACCGATGTTTGGCACTACATCATTTGCCCTCTGCTTAGGCTGCCCAGTTCTAGTGTGATGATTGAGGATTGATAGAAACTAGTCACTATTGGTGAAGGCATTCATTGCAGTAGCAATCTCAGCACTCACCGATGATTGGTTGGCTTGTGGGTTCTGAACTGCCCCGAGAGCCTGATCATTGGTCACATTCTCTTCTTGTTGCTGAGCCATATTATGGAAGCTACACGGAGTGTTTTGTTCTGAATTCAAGCTAGAGTCGATGTACGGAACTCCTTCTTGGTGAGTCGTGGTTGGGGAGATGCGGATTAACTAGCGAGAATCCCAATTCCAAGCCTTCTGGAAAATTGGCTTTTTTCTGGCTAAAATACATACATAGATTGTTAGGGAATGCATGTAAGTTCATGGTGCGTGATTGATGTGTGAAATGCTTAATGTTATGGCTGCGAAAAAGAGGTTAGCATCCCATTATGCGAGATAGAAATCACACACAAAAAGAGCAGAATCGTTAGTCCATGCGATAAATGAAGGTCCATTGGTTTTGAGATTCATACTCTATCCTGGGGATAGTGTGAAATGAAGTGACCTAATTACCTGTGTGGTGATAAGCCAAAGGTTCGAGAACTAAAGTTAGTTCTCTTGGTGTTCAAGTGACTAGTGTGACGTACCCTAACTAAAAGTGATAAAAAAATGTATGCGAATAACTACCATATGTAGCATATCGATGAATGTTTTAGTTCTTTTATCCCATTGGAGCAAGGTCTTGGATGTCAGTGGATATCATTACAAAAGGTATGTAGTGAAGCATGAGTATTTCAGGTGAAAAATTAGGGTTTTAGGGGTAAATTTTACCTCCTATGAGTCTAGGTTAGGACATCAACTAGGATGTCCTTTAATATGGTTATCTAACGAAGGTAGACTTTCGTTGTGTACAATTGCCCCAGAAGGGTGGTGAATTGGATGATTTGGGTTAGGAGTCGGACGTCATGTGGACATCACTCTAAAACATGGGTAAGTGATGCGATATGATTCTAGATGGTATTAGGATTTCCTAAGGTGACACGATCTCAAATGTCAGCTAAGTCCTAAGTATGAGTGATATGAAAGCAATATCATGAGTGTGTGCATTCAACTGTGTGCACCAAGATTCGTGGTTAGCATGGCATATTTGTATAATGCATGACGAATGGGAAAGCGGTAAACACTTAACACACATAGCACATAATATCTTTCTTCCAACCATACAACTCCCGTGCGTAGGGTTTTTGGCTAGTCTCTATCCTAAGTTTGGTTCATCTTAGTACTGCGAGGATACTAAGGAGCTAGCACACCTGCAGGAAAATATAATGCATGATAGTGTGTTTGGGTAACACCCTAGGGAAAATGCCTACGGCTTATTTACATGAGGGTTTATAAATGGGTTGCTGATGTAGAAGGTTCTTGTTGCACTGAAATACACTCCAAGCCTCTCCCCAAATAGTTTTTAATGAGGGAGGTACATAAGATATGGCAACAAGTGCTCCACTCACTCAAGCACTATCTTTTCTCAGGGAGGCAGATTAGTATAAGAGAAAGCTTCGCGGTAATAGGGGTACCTTAGACTTATGGGATAATCCCTTCTACAGCAAAGCGTTATTATGAATATGTCAAAATTAAGAGAAAATGGAATAACTTGATCAATAATTTTCGGTAATTATCCAAAATCTTAAACTTTGAAAAAATAAGTTTTAGAAAAGTCCCCAGTGGAGTCGCCACTGTGAGCGGGCGACACGGAGCGGTGGGCCGAGTGCGTGCAGTTTCATAGGCGCGGTCCACCGGGGTGTTTGAAAAAGAAGCCTCGGGTTGGGGACCTGGTAAAAAGGTTCAAAAGAGAGGGTAAAAAATGTTTTAGATCGGTTCGAACCCAAATCCGCCATCTCTTAGTATGGAGTCGCCACCTGGATTAGCTCTTTCCAGGAATTAGAGTCCTGTGAGGCTTAACGTCCGGGGGAGGGACCACTAAAACACAGAGATTCGGGTCTAGGATAAGTTGCTTATTTCTTATTAGATCACATTATATTACATCTACAAAAAACCGTATTCTCTTAATTATGCATATTCGCACTTAGGTCATTTTTAGACTTTATATGAATGATTCACATATTGCAAAATAATAAACCATCCACAAGGTAGAATTATAAATCATCCACAAAGTAGTAAATAAATGCCGAAAATAAACGCGGAAAATAAAAATTACAAGCCTTCCAAAAATCGGGGGATGCAGCTGCCCGCTAACTTATTAATTACATTTCCCAAAAAATTGAAATTGCGATACCTCGAAGGAAAATTAAAATCCTAAACATACATATAATCCTGATCTACCTGCATCCACAAAGATTAGCATAGGGGATATCACATATGTTCAATTTTGAATTTGGCGAGGCCGGTGTAAAAAAATGAAAATAAATCGCGTTAATGTGTTTGTTATTTAAATAAAACAATTCATTTAATTAACACGTTGATTGCTCATTTTAATTAATGAAATTGCTTGCATGGTGAATTGATGAGGGCTGTTATCCGGGAATATGTTTTATTCCCTTCGTGGGGGTGTTCTAACATATATTTCCTTTTAGTAAAGAAAAATAGATGAAGAAGAATTACAA
>CATIWQ010324205.1:0-16441 GCA_949673415.1 Euphorbia schlechtendalii | reverse complement strand
CAATAATAATAATAATAATAATAATAATAATAATAATAATAATAATAATAATAATAATAATAATAATAATAATAATAATAATAATAATAAAACATAAAGACGCATTCTATTATGGTCTCGGACAATTACACAACACTAAGTTAGAATTCTTTTAGATATTAGTCATCGAGAGTTTCAAAGTAAGATCCAGTTCCTTGTCAATGCTACTTTGGTCAATGATTTCATCACCGTCGATGGTCGCATGAGTACTCCTATTATCATCATCATCGTCGTCGTCAGTAGAGGTTTCGTCATCAGAAAAATCCACGGACGATGAGTCCGTCCAAACTGCAGGGACAGCATCCTCAGTTGCACCATCGTTATCCTGGACTTCAGCATAGGGGATAGAATCCGGGGAAAGAACACACCCAACTGGGAAATCATGTTCCTCACAATCGATTATATAGTCAGGAACATGAATCAATAGATCGGGTCTTTCGACCAACTGTTGGGGTTGGTTAGGGTCCTCAGACCAGCCAAAGGCTTTCGAACAACCTCTGCAAAAGCAAACACCCACTAGCCTGTTGGTTCGGACCAAAGAATTCAAGCTGAAATGGTTGATGTTTTCCATGTTAATGAGAGGGAGATAATGAAGCAAAGATTGCAGAGAGAAGAGAGATGTGTTTCATTGACTGGGAGTAGAGTGCTATTTTTATAGCTGAAAATGGTTGAGTTTACTACTGTAACTTTTATTTGAAAGCAATTATTTTTCTTTTTCTTTTGGTAACTTGTTTGTGTTACCAAATTTAGTATTGTTTTTATAGTATAAAATTCTTAAAACAGTAATAATACAACCTTAGGTGAATTGTATTTTATATTAATTTATTTATTATACATGGTATGTGGAGACCTAATACTTACTCATTAAGAAATTTATTTGTTTAAGAATATTAATTCATTTTCATAAGTTAGCATAGCAATAAGTAAAAATTGTGGTAAATATTCAAATGTTTTACAAATCGTTTTGCCTGAATCTCTCCATGAAACATAAGTTATTCAGTTGAATTATATGAGACGAACACAATTTATTTAAAATTGTGTGCGAACATGACTAATTTGTTCGAAATAACAAAATACGTCTTTAGATGATCATATCTATCCTAAATAAAACGATCAACCTAATATCAACATTAATTTTAAATCTTTTTATGGAAATGTATAATAAACGGTAAATTTCTTTTTCGAAGAAAATGATGATTGTAGATCAAGTGTATATATATATGGTAAAACGATAGTCAAATTCCTACAAATTAATTTTTATATTCGTGTCAAAATTTTACTGAAATACAATTTATTATCGCATTTGAACAGGGAACTTCACACTTGACTTATATAGCGCCGTAATTTTCTAGCTATAATATTAGCTTATTTTTATATCTTTTTACTTCGCAATTATTATCAAAAACGAATTTTATATACCACAATGTTAATTGTGCTAAACTCCACGAATTATAACAGTAATTTTACCCCCAATTTTTAGATTATGTCTTGAATTCCCTTTTATGTGACAGTTAGTGACTGTAAAATTTAAAATCAGATAGCATATACATAATTTATTATAATTTATTTTAAAATAGCTTAAATGATCACCTATTTAATAAAAAAGCCAGAAATGAATATATTTACTAGGCGAACAACATGTATCCTAGTAGCCACCCCACAGCTAATTATTTTAATTCAATTTGATAAAAATCAACTAAGGTTGAAATTCATTGCCAAAAAGGACAGCCGTTTGAGCTCTAGCTTTAGCAAGTTGATTAGGGTTGGAAGTTTGGTGTTAACGGCGACGAACGTACTCTTCATCCTCCTTAAAGTTTCGAAAAAAAAATATCTCCATCCCCATTAGAAGTTTCGGGAAATTTATTTTTCTTCTTTCTCAATCAAGGACTCATTATCCTCATCAGGGATTCCCCAAATTCTCCATTAAAATAAATAAATGCAAAAAAAATCTCATAAAACAAAATTATTCTATATCAATATTTTGAAAAAAAATGTTAAATTAAGTTTTTTGTTTCAATAATATTCAATGTCAAATAAATGAAAAGTTTAATGCATAGCATCTTAAGAAACTGAAGAAAATAAACATTGAACATTAAATACATTGTTTAACAATCAAGATAAACATAAAATGAAATAGAGTTTTTGACTTGTATAAAAAAAGATTTAGATTTATAAGGTACAAATATTTAATAAACATTCATTTATATAAATTCGTATGATTAGATATGATTTCATATAATAATTTACATTACTAAATAATTACTATAAAATATAACAAATAATTTGATTTTTTTTAATAATATTTGAAGATTCCCCTCTAAGTAAGTTGGGGAATACTATGTCCATCCCCATTAAAAATTCGAAAATTAAAAAACCACCATCCCCCACCCCATGAGAATTCTTACCAGGGAATCCCATCTCTATCAATACAGATCCTCATTGGATTCGAGGATTCCCTACCTCACTTTCAACCCTAAAGTTGATTCTCTAATGAACACATATGTTGTTGGAGTCATAAATTTGGCAAACAAGCTCATCTTGGTTAGTACACAATTTCAACTAAAGCTATCCAAATGACAAAATATATCAACATCGGCATCAATAAATTGGTACTGTTTAAATTAAATACAAGCAATAATCTAATTTTAAAATCCACATTTAAACTCTAAATCAAGCTTTAAACAATCAAAACCTTATATCCTAATCATTTGAAGCTGAACTCTGATATGATTAGTTTTCAAGTTACACAAAGCTGCATCATATTAATAAAAAAAATTTTCAAAAAAAGGGTTTCCAGAACCTATAATGTGAATAGGAATAAAGTATATCAGAAACAGAATTCTTAGAGTTACATTTGCCATAAAAAGGTACAAAACATTCAATGAAAAATGAGCTTTTAATAAAAAAAAATGTGTTTCAATACCAGGAATAAATTAGAAAGAAAGACTAGTCTCAGTCGTTCCAGATCATCATCTGGCAGGTTGAAATCAATTTGAAGCATCGTCGATTTCAGTCAAAGTAGAAGCCTGCAAGCAATTAGGATACTTGAAAGGTAAAGTGAGGAGTGGTGTGCCATCATATATTTCTCGCACCGCCATTCCGAAACAGTAACCCAATCCTAAAGCAACTGGAATAGCTACTGCATTCCCAACTTGAGTGTACCTGCAAATTACACACTCAGAAATTGGAAGAATCCAATTTATTACTGAATTAATCCTGCAAATATCCCTGACCTGTCCTTAATTGAACCCTGCAGTTGATAACAGTCTGGGAATCCTTGTAATCTAGCATTTTCGCGAACCGTCAACACTCTATCTTGTAAAGGATGAATTATGACCTTCAAAGATGTTTGTTTTCGATTTAGATGCTACAATTACTCTGTATGTAGTTCGAAAATAAAATTATGTTAATGAAGATTGTGGGACCTGATTATGCGGTTCGGCCCTTGTTACAACTGTCGGGACAACATCGTCCCACCACAAACGACCAAACGGCCTACATTAAACAATATAAAAGAACGTTATGCAAACAGAACAGAACTCAAAACCAGAAACAAAAACTGAAGCTGAAGGCACTTACTTAGGGGATGTCCCATTAACGAACGTCATTGCATAATCAGGAACCTAGGAACATAATTTAAAGAGTGAGATTTCTAGAACAAGAACGTAAACATAATTGATAGATATAGACATAATGATGTATTTACCAAGAATTTTCCAGATGGAAGCTTCACTCTTTCAACATTTGGATCCCACTCTACTTTGTTATTAGGACCAACCAAAACGCCAGGCAAATTCCTGAAATTAGCACCCTAGCAAATAGAGGAACAAGATTAAAATATGCATTTTTCTAAAAGAATAAAAGTATTCCTCTAAATCAAGCAAGCAAACAAAGAGACCTTTTCCTTGGGAATTCTGCAAACTCGTCCATAATCATCAATATTCAATTCTAGAGGACGGTGGTCGTACAACACTTCATTGGATCCTTTCTCTGAAGGAGCACTTGAATATCCTACCACATCTGTATCATGCAATACAATAACTTTATCATATATGAAGTGAACCATACTAAAACCCATACTAATCTTATTTAAACACAATACACTAATAATTATAACTTGTTTACATTGGTTAATTTACTAAAAAACTAAAGAAATGTTCTGAAATAGAAACAAACACAGAATCTACTAGTTATTCTCAACTCCATCAAGATCATCATGCTTATCAATAAAGCTGTTTCTTTCCATAAATCTGATCTGGGGAAAGAGCTTGAAGCTTTGACTAGTTGATGGAAGATACAAAACAAATCACTAAGAAAAGACCTGATGAAAAAAACAACGCATACCATTTCTTTTCAGTCTGATAAATTTCTGGAACTCGGTTTTGGGAGTTGTCCTGTAGTTCATCTCATCTCGACTCTCATCATTCGCGACCTAAAATAGAATCAAGATATGTAATTCTTTCAATATTTCACATGATAGTACTATTATCATACACAGACAAAATCAAACATACCAGTGGGAGATCTGATATAGCATCTCCAAGAAGAAGTTTCTTTTCCAATTGATTAGGTTTGATTTCTTGATAAGCAACAGCAATGTCCTAAGCAAATGTCAGGGTAAAGTCATTGCATAAATACCTACAGCTACAAAAGTAAGAGCTTAATTTAATCATAATACCTCAAACCCATTAGGAAAGCCACCTTTTACAACGACTTCGTGAGTCGGCAATGGATACTGAGGCAAGGTCTAAAATCGAACACACACCAAAAAAAACATCAGGAAGAGTATAAATACTGTTTCAAAAACAACATTTAAGAAAATAAACTTGCCTTAAATGGATGAGCACCCCACAACAACATTCGCATACGAAATTGAGGTAGACCATAAGCTCCAGCTGCCATCATACCCATTCGGGCCTGATAGTTCATGGATACGAGTCGACCAAGAGCATAGCGAGCTAAAAATCCACCCGCAAACCTTAAAATGTCAACCACATTTTCCATGAGAGCATATGCAGGTTTCAAGTACTCGACAATATCCATGTACACCACCAATTGATGGTTCTTAGGGTCATCCAATGGTTTTTCCGTATTTCTGAAACGGTTAAAACCGCTAATTCCTTGGCATGGGGGCCCTCCACAAATAATATCAACTTTCCCCTGGCATGAAATTAAAGCTAATCAACATTAGCTACGTTAGTTATTCTTGCGAATTATCTAAACCGGTGTGTCACATATCAAAGGCAAAAGGAGAGATATCAGAGGTAGACCTAAATTAGTTAGTTTGGTTAAAATTATTGTTGAATTGTTACTGCATTTCATGCAGTTACTACTATAATACATCACTCACCAATATAGTAAATATAGAAACAAAAAAGGTAAAAAATAAGCCACTGTATGCACAAAAATATTATAAATCGTAACACGCGATAGGATTGCATTGTTACCATATTTATTGCAATTATAAGTTAATTAGAAGTAAAGCTAATTAAGTTAATTAAGTTAGTTTTGTTGGAAATTATTTTGGCTGCATTGTGACAATAATAAGTTAATCAACTCTAGTAAGTTTAATAGTGTATTTATTTCACTAAAAGAAGAGTAAGCAATCCTTATCGATGTGTTCATCTATATATATGAGAAGCTTGTGTGAAAGAATTAATTGATCAAATAAAAATAAAGCACAAAACAAGACTTAACTTCGGTCAAACACTTGAGAATGTTGCATAGAAGTGTCAAGAAAAGTATTTAGCTGATGATAACAAAACAAAGCACTTACAGGAAGAGGCAATATGTTCGACTGATAACCTTCTACCACAAACTCCTTAATTTTGTCCTTGCAATCACTAGCGTATAAAAAGCATAGAAATTTAAGGACAAATGCAACAAATATTATATAACCAAGAAATATATTTTTGGAAATGAAAAGATGTACCTTAAGCCATCAATGGGCTCCCAAGTGTCCTCAGAGGGGCCGTAACCCTTCCAACGCACCTATATGAGAGTATCAAATCAATTATATTCAAAGACAATAATAATAACCAGGAAGATGATACATCACAGATATAATTATATCAAATCTCCATAGGAAGCATTAATGTCATTCATGCATTATATCTAAAAGCCTGTTTCCAACCTCTTTTAACCAAATCCTGATATCTAATGAGTAAAGACTTGAGAGCCAATCAAGCAATTTTGTACGTGAATTATCTTATACTACTGAAATTTGAGTTAAGAACCTTAAAAAATCATTAACAAATCAAATTACTGTGATTGTACTACTATAATAAGAAAAATGATTACAGATATTCCAACATTCAAAGATTTCATACTGTCTGGCTGTCTGCTATCAAATTACTCGTATCCACACCAAATTTAACACTCCTATAAATGGAGTAATTTGGATTTAATTCATAATTGTATAGCTGTTCTATCATCATTGCTTACATTTATTAAAGATTCTATGTAACTTTAAAAATACATTGCTGTGAAAATATTCTCAAAAGTCAGATATATTATATATTCATTCCAGCATGAATATATTATCAATTGAACCACAGTTTGCTCCAAATCCAAGAAAAAACTAATTTTATATTTTGACAACATGAGACACATGACTAGCTACTGCAAATAAGAACGAACTTTTATATACCTTAAAATGCAGACAAGGCTTCTTCTTAGATTTGTTAGGATCACCATAACAAACTGCTAGTAGTTTCTCCACTTCAAATTCTTCAGAAGAAAGATCAGACCCTTCATCATTATCGTGCTCTTCTACTGAATCTTTTTCACTTTTGACATTAGAACACTGCTCTACGTTGTTTTTTGAATCAAATACAGAGAACTCTACACATAGTTTTTCCCATTCCTTCAACAGAGATAAAAAATCTTCCGCCGCCTCATTTCTCACCTAATGACCGTTGAAAATGCAATGTTTATTACCAAAATTGGAAATCAAGAACAAAAAATATTAGAGATATTGCCCACAACATTACCTCGGTTTCTGGATGATTAAGCTTTAAACTTTTGCATGCTTCGGAGTTTATGTCAACAGCCCACCTCTATATGCCATCAAAACAGCAACAAATTCTTTAATAAAATTTAAAATTAAGATGTCAACACTACTTCAAAAAAAGTCTTGCACCACCAGTCTTTCAGAATTCCAACAAAAATATCCACTTCAAATTCATTCTAGAAAGAAAAAAATGGACCTTACTCTTTTTGAGGGAAAATTTATCTTGTTAAACAATGTAGTTTTACAAATACTTGAAAATTTAATTTATATGCATTTAATGATTGATTGGATTGGAGAAAAAAATTGCACATTTTGTCATAGGAAAAGCAAACATCTAATATCAATAAATGATACATTAAAAAAACCTAATAGATGTTCAAGGAAAGTAATATTAATCTAGGTATGACAGTGAAATATGGTCAGCTGTATCATGTTTAAGGTGATATCTGCCTAAAATAATGCTGAAGGACTATTTTCCAACCTTGTCAAATTTCTAATGGATATTAAACATTTAGTTTTACTTACGGTTACTAGTTCTACACCAGACAAAGCAGCGCCCATGCAAAGCCCAGTTGACATTGCACCACAACCAGCATACAAGTCCAGTAGAAACATCTTCCTTTTCTCACAATCAGTAATTACATTTGAATTGCTTTCTCTCGATATCGTTGATGATGAATCATTTTCTGAATTTGAATCATCTTCAGCAAACAAAACAGTAAAAAGTTATTCTGATTGTGATAATTGGCATTCCGTAAAAAAATCGCCTTTCAAACTTCTAATATTTAAATAGAGAAAAAACCTACCTGTTTTGATTGTTTCATATGTTAGAAAAGGTAGCGTATATTTCATGTCATAGTAAAGGTCACAATCTAGAATTTGTTTCTTCTTTTCAAGTAAATTAATCTACAAAACAGAATCACGATAAACAAATAAGAAAGCTTCAAGCAAACATAAAGAACAAGTACATGGGACTATAAATTGAATTTATAAAATTGAACACAAAATCAGTATGAAGCAATCATACATTCGGTTTGACTAAAGCCATATTTATCTTCGAGACAAGGCAATACAAATCATTGTCATCTTTCATATCAGAAAGAAAGACCCGTTTGTTCTCTTCAGGTGTCACATGGTTTTTAATAACCTGGGAAAATCATAAAATTCAATTAGGAAACAAAAAGAAATAACACAGAGAAATTAAAAAAAATGAAAGCCCATCTTACAGTGTCATTAATTCTGTAAAACCATTGAGCAGTGAAGTGTAGATCCCCCGTAGTGCTTTCAAAAAACTCTAATACTCTAGCTATATAACTAGGTTCTCCTTCAGCGGACTACAGAAACAATTCAAACAAGGAAACAAACAAACAAACCTTATATTCATGTAACAACTTTACATGGTAAAAAAAGATTGCAAAATGAAGAAAGGGAGCCAGAAAGATACTTTGACATAAACGCAATCGCCAAGATTATACACGATCCCATCCACTATTGCTTGTGTATAATGACATTTTGCTTGCAAATGATACTCGTTTTCTTTACTGGATAACATATTAAGAAACCGGTCAAGAAAATGAACAAAAAATACAATTTTTCTAGGGTTAATAGACTTACCCGTTGGTGTTCCCCGAAAGAGATCCCTTCGCCTATTGACAAGGTTACAGATTAGAAACGGCAATTGGAAACGTAGCAGGAAACAGAAAGCGATGAAATTGAAAGGAAGAGGAAAAACAAAAGGAGTAAAAAACAAACCGTGGAGCGGTAATGATGGGGCCATTTCTGAATGGCTTCGGCAGCTGGAACAGGATCGCCGATGAAAGAGCAATCGGGGTCGGAGTCAACATTTTCGGTCTTATTTATTCCGGCGGACGGAGGAGAGGAAGGTTCCACTATCTCACCGGAAATTGCAGGCTCCGGCGGCCCTCTTTTGCTTCTCTTTGCAGGTCTGCCCATGACTATTGGTCTAGCAAAAGAGGGAAGTGTGGAGACTGAGAAGACTAAATACAGTTTATCCAATGACAAGTGGGCTCTCTTCTTCTTCTTTTTCCCCGTTTATATCAAAAAAAAAATTCGGGTTGATAATTTATTTAAATTATCAAAGTAAATAAGTTTCTTTTTTTATGAATATATACCTAATAAGATGTTTTTTTCTTGCGTATACCTAATGAGCTAATTTTGTATTGTAGTAATTTGTTGATTAAAAATTAATCTATTCCACTCAAAATTGAAACGTTTAAAGAAAGAATGGTAATTGATTAGTAAAAATATATTTTAGGTGCAAATAAGGGAGGGAAATAATTAAAAATTGGGAGAAAATGGTGGTTACAGTCGAGGGGGAGTTTGATTTTTGAAGTAGGCGGGAAATGGGATTTTTGGCGCTCGCCAAAACACTTATGAAAACAGTTTCACAGCCTGTCGGTGTCTTTTTCAATTATTGAAACTTTTTCATACTCAACTATTTTAGTAGACTTTTCATGGGCCACCTCAAGCCCACTTCCACAAGCCACTTGATTTGGATACTAGTAATTTAGAGCATTTTAGTTTATAAGATTAACCTATGCTTAATGAACGGACCCATTTCGGGGTTTCAATTTAATAAAACACCTCATTTGAAACCTTATTAATTAATTACCTCTTTTTAATATTTATTTTAATAAATTACCCTTTATTAAATTATTAATACCCATTTATAGAATTTTAATTATTTCAGTTTCTTCCTTTTTAATTAATTTTGATTATGGCAGTTATTTAATTAGTGAGATTCTCCCTTATCAGAAAGATTTTCCCATATTCAATTAACTGTTCACGTTTATCTACAAAATAAAAACGTTTTTCTTACGTTTTCTTCTCTGATTCGTCCTTTCATCACGTTCATCTGCAAATTAAAAACGTTTTTGTTACATTATCTTCTTTGTTTCGTCTGTTATTGAATCTGTGCTTTCATCTTCTTGGATCTGTGTTGTTGCTTCATCACGCTCATCTGCAAATTAAAAACGTTTTTATTGCATTATCTTCTCTGTTTCGTCCATTATTGAATCTGTGTTGTTGCTTCATCTTGTTTTCGGATTCCTCCCATATTTTATCCACAGATTCTGTCTCATATAGTTCCCTGTCTAATCTGCAATGGAGAAAATTGATATCCTTATCTATCACAATGGTTACTGGACTCCCGAGAAGGATTTCGCTGATTACAGTGATTACGAAATTGTTATCAATAAAAAAACGAGTTTCAGAGAATTGCAGTCCGTTATTTTTTACAGTTTGATGTTTGATCCATCGAATGTCAATTTATTAATTCAATTTCAACTTCGTTCCAGATCAAATCCAATGAAAATTTTCGATGATATGTCATTGCGATTCTATTTACGATCTCGATTTCGCACGATTGATCCAATGAAGTATCCACTTTTAACAACTTTGATGATGAACGAACATGTACAACCCGTCATCCTCCTGGTGCGTGTTTTTTTAAACAAAAGTTACATTTAATTTTTGGAAATAATTGAATGGTTCTATGAATTCTGTTGTATAGTTATGTTTTGGTTTGAATGGTTTTGAATTTTAGAATGTGTATGGTTATATTCATAATATCAAAATCTGTATGGTTTTAATTTTCCGAATTGATTGATTGGTTTTATGCATTCTGTTGTATGGTTATATTTTGGTTTGTATAGTTCTGCGCTTTAGAATATGTATGGTTATATTCATAATATCAAAACGTGTATGGTTTTAACTTTCGGAAATAATTGAATGGTTTTATGCTTTTTATTGTATGGTTACGTTTTGGTTTAAATAGTTATGCGCTTTAGAATGTGTATAGTTATATTCATAAAATCAAAACGTGTACAGTTTTATTTTTGCTGTTGTATGGTTATGTTATGATTTGAATGGTTTTGCTCTTTATCATGTGTATGGTTTTACACTTTATGCCTAGGATGCGTATGTTTTCTAACTATTATGTATGGGTACTAATTCAAAAGTAAACAAACATTATAATACATTTATTTTTGTTGTTTCTTTTTTTTGCAGTTGTTGATGAACCATGTCCTATCAATGTACAAGTGGGGATTGATTATGAGCACAATGAAGACAATATAGAATGGGGACAAGCCCATGATATGTTTATAAAACTGCTTACCAGTACGTTGTAGCACTTGTGGGGTTCCCGGTCACAATAGAAGAACTTGTAGACGTACAAAGTAGGATGTTAAACAATATTTTTGTTGTATTATTTTCTTATTTATCTTTGCTATTATTTTTTTTTGTTCAAAGTAGGATGTTAAACAACATTTCTTTTTTATAGTACAACTTTTTTATTTTTTTATGTTATTCTATATTACATTTTATTCGTATAAGTAAATACATTTACTTTGTATTGTTCGCTTTGATATGTATTGTTTTTTGCATTTATTTTATGGTTCTAATTGCTTTATATACATTGTTTATTTTTTATATGTATGGTTATTGCTTTTTGTATGTATGTTGTACTTGAATAATGTGTATAGTTGCATAATGTATACAATTATTATACGTTGATATGTGTGGGTTGAGATAAACTTATAAACCATACATATAAACCATATTGTATGTTGTGTATTGTTCGAGTTGATATGTATGGTTTTTTTCATTTATTGTATAGTTTTAGTTGCTTTATATATATTGTTCATTTTCTATATGTATGGTTATTGCTTGTATAATGTGTATACTTGCATAATCTGTATAGTTGCATAATGTGTACAGTTATTATACGTTGATATGTGTGGGTTGAGATAAAATTATAAACCATACATATAAATCATACTGTATGTTGTGTATTGTTCGAGTTGATATGTATGGTTTTATGCATTTATTGTATGGTTTTCGTTGCTTTATATATATTGTTCATTTTTTATATGTATGGTTATTGCTTTTTGTATGTATGGTTGTACTTGCATAATGTGTATAGTTGCATGGTTATGTTGTATAATGTTTATAGTTGCATGGTTATGTTGCATGGTAAAGTGTATGGTTTTTTGCATCTGTTGTATGGTTATGTTGTATAATGTGTATAGTTATACAACTGTTTATTCTTAAAATGCCCTGGTATAAATGTATAGCAGTAGAAGAATTAAAAAAAATCCCTAAAACCCTGATTAACAACCATATTCGAAAATTCTTAAAAAACAGAGTAACTTAAATGTGCAACATTAGTTCAATTAACGAATGAAAAGCATGTCACTCAATCCTCATCGCTCTCTTCATTGTTTTCAGATTTTCTTTTCCCATGACAATACAGACAGAAGGCGAGTCTTGCCTTGTGAAGCTGAACATCAATCTCCCTTGGAATCGGTCATTGTTCTATTAGATATTCGGCAAAGCTCAAAACAAATAGTCCACAATCGCTACAATGAAAGTTTGATTGTTTAATATTTTATAATGTAATGTATAATCATTGTATTTTGCAATATAGATGTAAATATGTAAAATGCGTACCAATCACTTTGTTGAGCCACATCAGAGACATAAACAACATTTAGAGGGCTTAGAGGATTTGTAATGTTGTAGGTGTTCGATTGCATTACCTTCTTATCTAAAACATCCTGTGAACTAATCAAGTATGGAATAACACTAGCATACCCTTCGCTGTTATTGCTGTACTTTGCGGCATTAACCTCCGTATGTCAGAGTCATACACATATAATGTCCTTGTTGATATTTCAAATCTTTCCAATATCCAATGGTTATCGTTAACAAACATCGGAAACAACACATGATCAACCTCAGCCCATGGTCTTGCACATCGAATGTCACGTCCTGACATTTGTTTTCTAACTCCGTCATGACTTTTCATAACATTATTAACATCCAATAGACTTGACCATTTATGCACCTGCTAAGTAAATACCTCATTCTCGCATCGAACACATAATTTATTGTTGTGAAATTCAACCCAATTCTTTCTGAATATTTTCCTTTTTTCCTCAAATAATACAATACCACATTAATGTGCTGCAAAACCAATAAAATTCAAGTGTCATATAACTGACGGAATTAGATTAACAAAATAAATTCAAATTCTAATAAAGTTAGATTGTTCAGAAATCGCATACTAAGAGGTTGCTTAAATGTTAATTATATACACCTATACATATAAGCCATATATATAAACCACATAGCCATGAATTAATTATATGACACTTGTGAAATAAGTTTATCTGTAAAGTGTATGGTTATTGCTTATATAATTATGGTTGATCTTGCATATTGTGTATAATTATTACTACCTTATATGTATGGGTTGCGATAATATTATAAACCATACATTTAAACCATACAATTGTGAAATAAACCATACATATCATATTGTAACTATACAGCAACCTATACGATAGTTTCTAACTATGTAAAAAATTTCTTATCTCGCCTGATAACATGCACATCGATTCAAACCTATACACAAATAATCTATACAGAACCATGAGACACCTTACAAGTATAAAAATCGATAATATACCATACAAACAACATACAAGTCTATACGAATACACATATAGCAAACAAACAACAAAACCCAAACAAATACACAATACATTTAAAACTTACATCTCCACCGAATTCAATAACCTATACAGATTCAACTTATACAAAACTATAACACCATGAAACTTAACTTCATGAATATACCACACCACATATAAAACCTTGATTTCAGATTATTTCATTTTACTAGTTCATATAAACCCATATATACAGTCATATAAACCCATACAAATTTTGCTGTTATTTTTTTTAGTAAAACTATATTCGAATTTTGATTAAACCCCTCAATCAAACACAAACCATATACCACATACACTTCCAACAGTAAACTTGTATCGAAGCCTCTGATCGATTTCCCCTATATATCCATTTATCATTTTTCAGTTTATCGGCAGTCCCCTATTCCAACAGTAAACTTGTATCGAAGCCTCTGATACGTACGTTTCCTATGAATATTCCGTAAATCTTGTTTGATTAATTATCTTAGATTCTGTTTCTTATTAGAGTAGTTATACTAAATAGTAAAAGGGGTATTTTGTTAAATAATTTATCTGATTGGGTTATTTTATTAAATGGTTGGGTGCAACCATGAAACTCATACTTCATAAGGGATATTTATATAAAAAAACCCCTTAATGAATTAAAAATCGATAAAAACAATAGTCACACTATATTGTTTATTTCATTTAAAAATGTATAATTAAATAATTAAAAAAACCGATTACAAATTAAATAAAATATTTCAATGTTTAATATTAATATATTATTTAATTTGATTAGTTGGCATTTAATTTAATTTTCTACATGTAGAAGATCATATGGACGATGTTCAACATTTATTTGACACATCATATAGGTAAGAAAAAATAGTGTATTGTCTATTTTTGTCTATGCTTTAAGACTATTATTGGAATAAATTAACTACTAAAGATGCTCTTAGGCTCTGTTCTTTTCAACTACAATTCAATTACGTTTGGTTCAATTAAGCTAAGTTAATTTAAGTTAAGTTTAGCTATGTGTAGTTATAAATTTACATTGAAATAAGTTCAGTGCAGTTCACTTCAGTTTAGTTCAGTTTTCAGAAGTTGAAGAGAACAGGGTCTTACTAAGCTCGATATGAGCTTGAGTGTGCTACAAAGAAGTTTTATAGATCGAATTAAGTTTTTTTAAATAATACTTAAGCATGGTTGAAAGTTGAGGTTAATGAGGAGGGGAATGCACTCCTCATCCCCGTTAGGTTTTTGGGAAAATTCATACATCATCTCCATACCTATTGAGGTTTCAAGGATATTATTTTTCCTATTTCCGAATCAAAATGCATCTGAGCTTGATTCTCGCAGCAAATATCAAACATTATTTGAGCATCCTCTGATGTCCAGATTAAATAATATATGTATAATAATTTTCTTTTCTTGTTTAGTTTACCTAAAATACAAAGAAAATATTATTTATGGGTCTAGCTTTAAAATTACTGGTAAGTCTAGCTTAAACCCAAATTTCGAAAGTGTGGGCGTAGCTTGAATTATATTTTTAAGTAATGTATACTTTTAACCTCTTAAGATATTGTTGGGTTCTAAAATCATAATGTGAAGTTTTGTAAGTTCTGAGTTCAGCACACAGCACAAGATACTGTTTGTACTGAGTCAGAAGATCACTCAGTATGCAGACGGTTGCGAACTGAGTTAGACAATAACTCAGCAGACAGTCATGGAGTACTGTACGTACTGAGTTATACAAGAACTCAGAAAATAACAATACGTCAGAAGACACTGGTAGAAGCACTCAGAGGAACATTACTACTCAGAAGTATAAATAAGCAGTAATCAGAAGACATCGGCAGAGGAACATTACAAGTTCAGTAGCATAGCAGACTATTTCAGAGAACACCATTGCAGTCATCAGCAAAAGAACAAAGTTCAGAAATAGGGCTTAGAAGGAATTCGCCTCTGAAGCATAAAGTTTCATCTGAAGAGCTACGGATGCCCAGTATCTGTTAAAGTCAGAAGAAGTTTTATATATCTCAGAGGACCACTCAAGACTCAGATCGTTAAAAAGCCCCTCTGAGGACTGGAAAAGGTCAACTTAATCTTTCGGTGCCAAAAAGTCAAAAAGCTGACTTTGCATTTAATACCGCAGCGTGTCTTTTCCCCAAGCATATTGCAAGATAAAAGTTATTACAAAATCAGGACCAAAAACTTCTTTGCAAATCTCACCTGCTACTCCGATACGTATCTGTAGTAGAAAGTGGTCCCCCAAAATCAACCTAACATAACATGGCACGGATCAAAGTTGGACGAGCTCTCTAACGGATCGTTAACGGAAATAAGATTGAGAGACAACGATAGTATTTCAAACAACGGTCTTAATATCAACGGAAACATTCTCTCCCTCTATAAAAGGATGATTTCCACCACTGGAGAAGGTTGACGAATCTTAACAAAAAGTATTCAAGAGTGAATCAATTCTAAATCTACTCACAACCTTCTCATAACAAACATTTAAATCTCACCTGTTTGTAATTGAACTAACTGAAACAAAGTTCAGAAGTTTACATAAATTATTCTCTTATAAACTGCTGTTAATCACACTAAGCTGAGGGTAAGTTAGTGTGAAGGAGCTAAGTTCTCATAAGGAAGGTACTTGCGAGAGACGAAGCTCAGAGCATCAGATATAGAAGGACAGAACTTCTGTATTGGTATAGCTTAGCAAAGATTGTTGAAGGGACTTCATCTTGGAGCCTCAGACACAGGAGGACGTTACTCCTACGTTGGTATAGCTCAGCAAGGCATAGACTGTTGGAGGAACTTCAGTCAGAGCTTTGTAAAAGGTTTACTCTTCACCAGAAGAAGAGTTAATAGTGGATTAAATCTT
>CATIWQ010324140.1:0-17912 GCA_949673415.1 Euphorbia schlechtendalii | reverse complement strand
ATCACTGGTAAAACAAGAGTAATAAATTTGACCATTTCTTCAATCTCCTAAATATCATACTAATCTAAACAAAGCTTTATCGTTACAGTTCACAATTTAACAATATACCTCAACATATTAATTACATCAAATAAATAATCATAGTATTAATTTTAATGTTTATTATTCATAATATTATTTAATGATTAAAAAAACACGTTATAAAATTTTCCCAAAAATGCTAATTTCATTATTAAACAATTGATTCACTGTATGATCCAAAATAACACAAGAATTCAAGTGGAATACATTCATTTTCTTGATATCTAAATGCCCCATCAAACAAATTTTATGGTTATTTGGCTGCTTTAAAACTATTACTATTAGCTCAGTTTGTAAATTTTGAACACTGTTTTAAAAGTATTTGTCTATCTCTGTTTAAGCCCCGTCTAGGCGCTATTTTAGGGTCGCCGTCGACTACGTCTAGCGCTTAAACCCTGTCGACTAGTGTCTAAGTTCGTTTGAGCCTTGATTAATCCCTGCCTAGACTTCGATTAAGTTTCGAGCGCCCGACTAGCTCTTAACGCTTTTTAGTATACTGATTTTAAAATTGAATATTAGATTTGATGAGTTTAATACCAACCTTTTTAAAATTCATATTTGTTAGAAAAGATAAATATTAATACGTTTTATTTATTATCATTGGTTTGAATTGTATACTTATTATCCAACCACGAATGAGAATAAGGATTAATTCGTAAATCGTTACAATAGAAAACACATCATTTGGAGGGGCATTTATTTCCTTTAAAAGCAGCAATGATGGTTATACGGACTTGTAATTATATAAGTAAGGTTTTTTATATAAATATCTCGTATGAGATATCACTTCCATGCTTGCACCCGTGCAATTAATAAAATATTTTAATTGGATAAATTAATTAATAAAATACCTATTTTTTAAATTTATATGTCTCATTTAATTAACTACATATCTCCATTAATTAATCAACCAACGATTTGCGACACATTCCATAGAGGACACAACAATCTATCAGATAGGAACACTTCTAATCAGTTCCAACCTTTTTCAACATCGTTTCTCTATCATTATTTACCTAAGAAAAAAGAATCTTGAACTTGATTCCACTAATCCGCAACAAGGAATCTGCAGATGACGGAAAAGCTGCGAAATAGGAAAACTTGTAATTGGTTCCACCCTTCTTGAACTCGATTCTCCATCAAATCATCATTTATTCAACAAAATCGAAAAAAAAGAATCTGCAGCAACAACATAAATGATGACGGGAGAAAATAGATCGGAGATTTCTTTTAGAAAGTAAGTTTTCTATTTTGAGATTATTTCGAAAGTGTATGGTGTATATGAGTTTGAAACTCATTCAATAGATTTCCATTGTCAAATTATACTTTTTAGGGTTTCTTAGGTACTAAATCTCATCAAATGCCTTTTTTTGGAAAGTGTATGGTTTATATGGTTGAGATTCCCATTGATTGTGGTAAAAATCGAGATTCAGACCATGATTTTGATTCTAAATATGGTTTTCTAGAAAGTGTATAGTTTATATGGTTAGAATTTGATTAAGATGTTTAATCAGAATTTGAATATAGGGTTTATGAAAATGGTTTTTGTACATGTATGGGTTATGTGGTTGTGTATAAATTGCCTGTGTATAAGTTTTTGGATTGTTTAAAAATGTTATTTTGAAAATGTATGGTGTATATGGTTGGGGTTTGTTGTGACTGTGCATATTTTATATGGTCGTGAGTTTGCTATATGTATATTCGTATAGATTTAGAAATTTGAATCTAAGATTTAAGAAAATGGTTTTTTTGTACATGTGTATAAATTATACGGTCGTGAATACCAATATTTATATTCGTATGGTTTAACATGGTTGTGTATAAGTTACAGGTGTATAAGTGTTATTTTGGAATTGTATAGTGTATGTGGATGGGGTTTGTGTAACTAATTTAAACGAAATTTGGATCGAGGGTTTAAGTAAACGGTTTATTGTGATCGTGCATATTTTATATGGTTGTGAATTTGTTATATGTATATCTGTATAGATTTATGAATGATGTGTAAAATTGTATAGTTTCTTGTATATGGAAGCATTAACTTTGAATGGGAAAAGTTTGTATAGTTTCCAATTAAAAATTGTATGGTTATATATACTGTATGATTTACCATTATTATAATTGGAATTCGGATGGTACACTAATAAAAATATATAGTTTGTATAGTTTTATAGTTATTAATTGTATGGATTATCGTCAATTAGTCAAGATTGTATTGTATGCGTTTGAAGCTTATATTTTGTATCATTTAATTTATTTATGGATAGATTTGAACAAGAGGAAGATGAGGACCAAACGTTACATTTTTTGAATATGGTTGTTAATCTTGATTTTTAAGATTTTTGTTAGGTGCATATATGTGCATTCTTCTACTGCTGTACATTTAACGAGTACATTTAACCAAAAAACAAAAAAATTGCTATAAATATTATACAAACATAAGTATACAATAGTAGCCAAACTCACACACATTTTCAAAATTAACTAAACATATTATATAATTACAACCATACAACAGTGTCCAAACTCATACATATCAACATATATAAACTATACACATTATGCAATTACAAACCATACAGTAACAAAACTCATGCATATCAAAATGAACCATACATATTATGCAATTACAACCATATAACAATTGCAAAACCCATACACATCAAAATGAACTATACACATTATGCATTTAAAATCATACAACAGTAGCCAAACCCATACACATCAAAACGAATTATACACGAGTGAAACATCATATCGTTAAATATTTGGTTAATGGTATAATCATCATTTGGTTAATGATATAATCATCATATCGTTAAATATTACCGTAAAAGTAATAAATAAGAAAAGTGAAACATTAGACAATGAATAAAAATAATATAACACAAAAAAAATCATCAAAAAACTTATATGAAAATCAAAATTAATAACAAGATAAATAAGAAAATGATACAAGAAAAATGTTGTTTAACATCCTACTTTGTACGTCTACCCCTTCGATACTGTCTTCATTATGCTCCAAAAACTTTATCAATCTCCACGTCTACATTGGTACGACATGGTCCATCAGCAACTGCAAAAAAAAAAAAAACCAACAATTAGAAATGTATTATAATGTTTGGACACAATTAAATCACTACCTATACATAAAAGTGAGAAACCATAAACATCCTATGCGCAAAAACCATTCACATTTTGATTTATGAAATAACCAGTATACTACTGCATAGATGTGGATACTGCATTGGATCATTGACTGTAATTAAAATCATAATGATGTATCATCATCAATTTTCATTGGATTTGATCTAAAATGAAGCTGAACTTGAATCGATAAATTAACTCTCAATGGATCTAACATCAAACTGTAAAAAATAACAGACTGCAATTCTCTGAAAATCGGCACTGTAATCAACGAAATCTTTCTCTGGAGTCCAATAACCATTGTGATATATAAGAATATCAATTTCTTCCATTAGAGATTAATGACAAATTGGAAGGAAGAAATAGAGAACAAGAAGCAAAAGCCATGATTTAAAGATAGGAAAAACAATCTTTGCTGATGAACGTGAAAAAAATAAAAAAAGAGAACCAACGAGAAAGAAATAAACAGAATAACGTGAATTCGTGATGAGAAGAACAATCTTTGCTGATGAACGTGAAAAGAATAAAAAATAGAGAACAAAGGAGAAAGGAGAAAGAAAATAACATGAATTCAAGATGAGAAGAATAAATCTTTGCAGATAAGAGAGAATCTTACAAAATAAAAAACTGTCATAATAAACGTTAATTAAAAAGGAAGAAACAGTTGTAATTAAAACATTTAAATGAGAATTAATAATTTATAAAAGGAGTATTTTATTAAAAAAATATTAAAAATGGATAAATAATTAAAAAGATTTGAAATCTCGTATGGGTAAAAACCACAATTTTCCTATAACCTAATAAGATACTATAAATTGGAGAAATTGTTGGTAAGGCGGAAGTTGGGCCTCAACATAGTGTGTATGGGTTGGACCTTATTGATATAAGCCCATTAATATCAGAAAGAAGATAGCCAGACCGAAATTTTATCCAAAATCTTTCTTCTCCGCTGCTCGACCGTCTTCCACTTCTTCCCCTTTGTAACAATGGCGTCCTCTTCTCTCTCCACTTACTGTCATGTTAGTTCCAATTTAAGGAAAATTAGTAGTACTAACCATGGCAGTAATGTCAACATTAATCTCACCTCTTCATTCCTAGCTTCCCCCATTAGCTTATCTTCAAACCCCAAGCTTTCTTCTCGATTCTTCGACACAAAATCCTCGTCCCCTTATCCTTCATCGCAAAGGCGTCTCTCTGTTATCGCGATGGCTCCTCCAAAACCAGCTGGAAAGGCCAAGAAAGGTACCCGCAATTCCGAAAACAACTTTGCTCTTTTGGTGAAATTTCGTTTTTGAATTGTGTGATTTTCAGTGACTGGACTTATAAAACTGGCCCTGGAAGCTGGGAAGGCTACGCCTGCTCCACCTGTTGGGCCAGCCCTTGGTGCTAAGGGTGTCAACATTATGGCTTTCTGCAAGGATTACAATGCTAAGACCGCTGATAAAGCCGGCTATATCATTCCCGTTGAAATTACTGTCTATGATGTTAGTTTTTTCCAGTTCTTTCTTGCTCTTTGATGGGTTTTTGTTTTGTTTCCTTTCCCCTGTAGAATTCTGCTAGTAACTTAGCTATGATGTTATTTTCAGGATAGAAGCTTTACTTTCATTTTGAAGACACCACCTGCCTCGGTTCTACTACTCAAAGCTGCAGGTATGCTTGTATTATATCATCACTCACTGTTTGATCAGAATTTGAACCATTGATATTCTAAGAGTCCAATTTAGCACTTGGCTAACTTTGCTGACTTTGCCTCATCACCATTTTTGTATTTTGTCAATCGTATTTGCATCCTTGCATCTTAGCTAGCTATAACAAAAATGGTTATACACTGGCCCGGAATTCCGATTCCTGATTTTACATTGATTGATCTCACAAATAAATTTGTTTAAGGTGATTGCTTGTTGAACTGTATAGATGAAGTTATCATTATTTTTGTGGTAAAGGGTCTGCAAATTCAATTTACGAAACAGCTTTCATTTACTTGTGTCCTCTCAAAAGCAAACCCAACTTGAGAGTATCCTAATCCTACTTATGGCGTTCTCATAAATTAATTGAATTGCACTAGCACTATGTGAGAACATAGGTTTTTTGCTTGTGCTGATCTAGAGATCCATAAATAGCAGTAGCGCACCGTGATGAATTCATTTCAAGTTCTGCCGAAATATGCTGATTGAGGCTAAAACTCTTCCTTGTCCTTTTGTATTATCACTAAATGTCTGAATTTGTCATCTTTATTTATTACTTGCTAAGTACTACCAAAACCATATTGCTGTTTATACTAGGAATCAGTGAATCACAGTGAGTGGTGTTTATCTATCTTGTTACTGTATTATTCAAGATCAGTGGATAGTTATGCAACTAATAAATGAATATAAGTGATTGAAAAATTGCTATTCGTTTTGGTGAGCGGTTTAGGGGTGGAGAAAGGATCGAAAGAGCCCCAAAGAGAAAAGGTGGGAAAGATAACAATAGAGCAGCTGCGTACAATAGCAGCTGAAAAGCTACCAGACTTGAACTGCACCACGATCGAATCGGCAATGAGAATCATAGCTGGTACTGCTGCTAACATGGGTATTGATATTGATCCTCCTGTTCTTCAACCCAAAATTAAGGAAGTCTTGTAACCCTCTCAATTTTTTGTTGTTTTGATTTTTTTTATTATGTGTATTTATGATACTTTTGAAAAGATAGAAATCACTCACTCATTCCATCCATTTTGTATTTGCTGAGTGTAGATCTTTGCTTGTTGATCTTCCTGTTTAATTTGAGGCGCTAAACTGTTAATGCCTTTTTAAAGTAGTTTCTACACCCCTTTGTTTCTTTCGTGCTTGACGTTTTCATTCACCTTGAACAAATATATTTTTCAAAAAACTGTGACAGTAGGAAAAGTCAAAAACCCTCCAATTTACTAGTCTAAAAAATATAGTTACAGAAGGAATGGTGCACTGGTTCATTATTTTAAATTTAAACAACCTAAGTATGTGCAAGTCATTGCGGTGGTATAAGCTTGACTAAAGCTTAAACTGAAGTTCTATACGGCTGCGGGTTAGCTTCATGCTATAGCCAGAGGCATTTCAGTAGTTGCGGAGCTTCAAATGGTATGCCACTAAACTTCATTTGTGTTATTTTCGGTATGTTTTTGGTACTTGTGGCAGAACTACCCTTTGCACTATTCGTTATCTGCTGAAAGGTCTTCCCTAAAGCTGGTTGAACCACTAACCTTTGATCTAGTTGCTACTGCCTCTTGAAAAATTCAAAAAGTGTAGGGTTATAGATCAAACCTTACGATCAACAAAAATTTGCAAAAATACCCCCATAGTACTATAAAAAAAAAAAGCTGGTTGAACCATTTGACTTTGTATAGGCCAAGGGTCTAGCAGATTATGTGCAAATAGCTGTGTGCTATGGGCCTAAAACAATACCGCTATTTCGACTCTTGCTGGAAAATTGCACAGTTTGCCCCAACAATTACATGAATCTACTTAGGGTTGAAAGGGAATCCCCGAATCCAAAGAGGATCCATCCTGAAAATGATGCGGATTTCCCGATAAGATTCCCCACGGGGCAGGTATGAGGATTTTTGAATCCCCAAATCCTTAATGAGTATGGGGATAGCATTCTCTAGTCCGATAAATCCCCGACTCTGATAAGTTTTAATGAGGAATTCCCTAATATGATTCAAGAAATTAAATTATTTGTTATATTTTATAGTAATTATTTAGTAATGGACTTATACATGTAAATGTTTATTAAATATCTCAACTTTATAAATCTATATCTCTATTTTATAAAATCTCTATTTATATAAGTCAAAAGCTCTACAATATTTTATGTTTCACTTTGATTGTTGAACATTGCATTTTTTGATAAAATGTTTAATGCTTGTTTTCTTAAGTTTCTTATGCTATGTGTTAAACTTTCTATTTATTTGGCATTGGGTATTAGTGAACAAAATCTTAGCTTGATATTTTTTTAAAATATTGATAAGGAATAATTATGTTTAAACTTTGAATTTATTTTGCACTTTTTATTTTAACGGGGAATCTGGGAAATCCCCGATAAGGATGGGGAATCTCAGATTAGGTAATGGGGAATAAAAATTCCATGAAACCTTAATGGGGATGGGGATAAGAGATATTTTTTCCTTGGAATCTTAATGGGGATGAGGATGGAGAATGTGTTCCGCACCCCATTTAACCCCACTTTCAATCCTAATTATCTACTCGGGGCCTATTGTTCTTGCGTAACGTTTTTGGTATCAAAAATTAGTTTCGAACAAAAAAAAACATTTCAATTACAACAAAAATTATGCACAGTTGCAACAGGGGGCGGAGCTGAGGGTGGGGCATGCAGAGGCACCCCCCTCTGCGACCACCAGAAAATGCAGAGTTTTCTTCTAATTATTCCCTTCCGAGCTAACAATTGCTGCCACGAAAATTAGAAAAGGAGAACCATGGTTTAAGGTCACTTCTGGTTGCTTGAAAACTGGCCATAAACCAACCTCGTCTTTGCATCATTGGCTCTTTTCTTCTGCTATTGAGTGGCGACACTAGTGACGTTAGGTTTGATTGCTTGAAGATGAAGAACACTTTCCCTTTATTATTTCTAATTTAACTACTTGCAGTGCCCAACATTATACAAGGTTTGAAGTCCAAAATTATACAAGGTATGAAGGTCCAAGAATACTTGTATCTTTCTTTAATAATTAAAGTTTTCAATTATTTTGAAATGTCTTGATTATTTTTTTGCATTGTAATTTTCTCTTTTATTAAACACGGTTAAATTGATCTAGATGTAATTTTTCTACCTAGGTTATGTTCGTATGTACTTTTTATGTGTTTTTAGTATGAAATACATCAAATTATCCTGGTTATTTCTTCATTGTTACTTTAGTTAATATACATTCGTTTTTTAAATCAACATTGTTCTATTTTTCCTTAGTATCAAAACAAGGTTGTTACGTGTTTTATGATTTGATTATTTTTATTTCTAATCAAGCATGTACGTCATTGTAGAACATGACTAGTTATTGTTGTCATGATAGATAGTGTGCATTGATTTGTAGATCAAATTTCATTTTTGGTGGTTGGAGAATATTTTTACTGGTCAAATTATTAAACTAATTAGAATTTATTAATGAAACTTTCACCTCTACACTGGTCAAATCCCACTGTTTGCAACCAAATGGTTGATAATAAAAGTAAATCCAAACAATCCAAAAATCTTGTCATAATATAGTAGAACTGTATTCTTAATCAGTAATTAAAACTTGAAAAGAATACCATACCATATTGGGCAATATTTGTTTCCTTCTTAAAAAAATCAATTTAAATTTTTATAATAACACATAATTTCTTTCTCATAAAATTTTAAAAATAAAATAACACGAACCAAATAATGAATAAAGTTCAAAGTTACAATTTTAAGGTGAAGTTTCACGTTTCCATTATAAATCATTGGATTCTAATCGTGACAAAATCCTTTTTCATTTTTGTGGTTTCAACATTAAAGAGAAAAAAATTATTTTCATGTCGAAATTAATGGAGTGACCTGCCCAATCATTTTATTTTCGGTAATGTCACAAAAAAGTTTTTGTCTTTGGTACTTCCAAAACCATAGACACCACACTGGCTAACATTAAATATCACAATCTTTGAAGTGTCAAATAAAAAGCCATTTATATTCTACACTTCCCTATAAACTAGTGATAAATCTTTGCAAAAGTAGCTGGAGTAAAAGTTTGATATTAATTTTTAATTAAACTGCTATTTTTACAAAACTAACATGAAAGTATGAGGAAACAACAACTTTAATGAAATTATTGTCTTAGAAAAAACAAAAAATTGCTTTAAGTAAGCATATATCCCGTTCCTAATTTAATTATGGCGCATAAGATTGAAAAGTAAATGAAATTAATAAGGGCAAAAAGGTAAAAGCAAGATGATTACATAATGGATATTGATGAACGAACAAACAAACAAATTACTAGTGAAGAATCACATTACAAATCGGAAATTGGAATTGCAGAATTTATTATTCAATATACAGCGCAAACAAACACCAACTCTGAAAATACAATCGACTTGTCTCTTTCGTTTCCAGAAATTATTACTTTCCAATTACAATTACAATTAGAATTTGTGTATTTTAAATTGAAATTGATCTGCTCTCCAACTCATTTTCCACCTCTGCCATCTCCAAATCCCTCCCTTGAGATTCCTGTTCACCACAACCAGGTTTCTTTCTTTCTCTTTTTATTTAATTGTCGTAAGGAATCTGGATCTTTGCAGTCAAATTCCTCGCTTTATGTCAACTGGGTTTTTCTTTCCCCCCCTTTTTTCTGACTCCGTGTGCTCATTTTTTTTATGTTTGTGGAGTTTTTTTAATGTTGTTGGCGTGTATTTTATGTTGCCGATATGGATTAGTTTATGGCTTTTCAGCCATTGTTGATGATTGAGTTAGTTGTCAGCTTCCTCTTAGGCTGTTACTATTACTGTAATTTTGCGAGTTTATAACTTTATATTGTGAAACAATTGGTTGACAAGTGCGCTTTTATCTAATTTTGTTTCATGCAGTTTGTTTATGCGCGGGACAAATTCTTGTGTTAAGATTTGCAGATTTTTATGTGTTGAGTTAGCCTTGTGTAATTTCGAGCGATTGCGATATGTATGATAGATTTTGACGGTGATACTTTCAGCCATTATTGAGTATAAAGTCCTGTGAAAATTGAATATAGGATTGTCTGAAACTTTCTTAGTTTAGGAAGTTTGATTCCAAACAGAATAGAATGAGAAACTGCTTGACAGCGCAGCCACCACAGTGTTTGATTAATCTGAACATCTGATACTTTCTTATTTAAAGGAGGCAGTTGGAAAAGAGATTATATGTACTCCAACGAATAGTTGTTTTCTCCTCTAACTAGGATTGATTCTCCTCCATTTAAGTAGTAGTCTAAAGAAAAAGGATTATCATGAGTAATTTTTTATGCAGACAACAAAGTTTTATATGATTACAGGATTCCTTGATAGAAAATTAGTAAATGGGATTAGGCAAGAAAGAAAAGAGTGTCTATAATGACAGATGAAACAAGTTTAGCTAAATTATTTATTGATTTAATGGCATTTGCGATGCCAAAACTGAGGAATTGTGCAAGGCTGATTAATGTAATGAATATTTGTGACATTTTTAGTCTTTGTTACTCAAATTCAGATGGAAGTCCAAGATTCCGAAACTACTCACATAATCGAAGTTCACGGAGACTTACAACACGTGGAAAAAAATACCGGCGGGAGCAAGATCTGTGGAGAAGCACCGTGTGGATTTTCCGATTCAAAAAGCAGTTCAAAAGACGCAAAGGAGCGGTCAGACTCCATGCGGAAGCTTCTCATTGCCGTCGTGCTCTGCGTAGTTTTCATGAGCGTAGAAGTTGTTGGCGGCATCAAAGCCAACAGTCTCGCAATTCTCACCGACGCGGCTCATCTCCTATCAGATGTCGCAGCATTTGCAATCTCATTATTCTCGCTATGGGCATCGGGATGGGAAGCCAACCCTCGCCAATCCTATGGATTTTTCCGGATCGAGATACTAGGAGCGTTGATTTCCATCCAAATGATTTGGCTCCTCGCCGGAATCCTCGTGTACGAAGCCATCGCTAGGCTCGTAAACGATTCCGGCGAAGTTCAGGGCTTTCTCATGTTTGCTGTTTCGGCGTTTGGTTTGGTCGTCAATATCGCCATGGCAATTTTGTTAGGTCACGAGCATGGTCATGGCCATGTGGTTCATGATCATGGACATGGCCATGGGCTGAGTGTAGCCACGCATCACCATCACCACACTCATGAATCGGACGGTTCCGAGCCGCTCCTCAGCTCTTACCTAGAAGGCGAAGTCAAATCGGACGGTGAAAGTAAGCCCAAGAAACATCGGAACATAAACGTCCAAGGCGCTTATCTCCATGTATTGGGGGACTCCATACAAAGCGTGGGAGTCATGATCGGTGGTGCCATAATTTGGTACAAACCGGAATGGAAGATCATCGACCTGATATGCACTCTAGTATTCTCGGTGATTGTACTAGGCACGACGATCCGGATGTTGCGGAACATTCTAGAGGTTCTGATGGAGAGCACGCCGAGGGAGATTGATGCTACTAGGCTCGAGAAAGGGCTTTGCGAGATGGACGAAGTGGTTGCGGTCCACGAGCTTCACATTTGGGCCATCACGGTCGGGAAGGTTTTGTTGGCTTGCCATGTCAAGATAAAGCCGGATGCCGATGCGGACATGGTGTTGGACAAGGTCATAGACTACATTAAACGAGAGTACAACATAAGCCATGTTACTATTCAGATTGAGCGCCAGTAGTTCGAGTGTTTGGTGGGCTCGAGGACCATTTCGGGGTTTGTAATTTTTTTCATCCAGTTCAGTGACGTTTTTCAGGTACCGTTTAAAGATGTCTTTGTGGTGTTTGATATTTCGTTGTCTGTTTAAAATACTGTGGGTCTGCTCTTTTTTTTTAAAATTTTCGGTAAAGCTCTTGGTGATAGAGTGTGGATGTGCAAACTACTAGCTGAAGCATTAGTTCCTGGAATGTCTGGAACCACCATTTCTACTGCTATCATTTCAGTAAGGATGAAAACGGGGTTTAACGACGCGGGAAATGCGCTCCCCATCTCCATACCCAATAAGGTTTCAAAGAAAAATATTCTCCATATCCATTCGGGGATTTTCCATTGGGTATCGAATATTCCGCATTTCCCCACTAAAATAAATAATATGTAAATATTTTCAAAGTTTAATACAAATGAAACTTTGAATCATTTCTTAAACATTTTATTTGATCAAATTGTTGCTAAATAAATTTGAAATCTTAGTGTATACTACCGCCCTTTTTTAATAATTATCTTCTTGGAGTCTTTGAAATTTTTTTAAATAAGTGTCGTTTTAGGTTTTCAATTCATATTTTGTCCATTTTACCCTTATTCAATGCACATTGAAAATGATAAAAAAGAATAAAGTATCCAATCAACTTTCAAATTTACAAAAGTCATAGAGGTAAATAGGTATTTTTATTGTCTTAACTAATGTGACATTGATTTTGAGAAATAACTTTAAAATGATAATTATTTAAAAAGGGAGGGAGTAATTTAAATAGTCTATCACATTCCATAATAAATACTAGAAAATAAACATTAAATTTGAGATGCAATGTTGAAGATTCAAAATACGAGTATAACTAAAAACATCAAACTCAACAATATTTGGATTAATTTCACATTGTTTTTCCATCTATATTCATAACTTTTAGGGTTGCAAGGTTTGTAAAGTTACAAAAATGACTTTTTATAAGTCCATGTTCACATGCTATATCATATAAACTATAATATTTATAAAATATAGAAAATATTTGGAGGCCTATAGGTTTTGGGTTTGAGGAATTATCGGATTTGAGAATGCATCACCCATCTCCATATCCATTAAGGTTTCGGGTACAAAAAATTCTCCGCTGCCTACTCGTGGGGAATTCTTATCGAATTTCTCCATCAGAGTTGGAGATTCTCGACCCCATTTTCAACCCTACATTTCAGTTACGAGACAAAGCTACATAGAAAATCCTCTACAAGTGATATTAGTTACGCGCAAACTATTTTGCGAGTTACTGGGATAATTGGAAAGTATTCGGTAATAGTAAGCAAAATCATTATATAGTTTTGAATTTAGACTGGAACTTGCCTTATACCATGACACCAGAAACTTCAAGTTAACTTGCTATCACAGAATATGTGAAAATACCGCAGTTGCATGAGGCTTAATGCATCAGGAGCTGTCCTAGTTGTCCTAAAAAAAATTCTGCTTTCCTGAACTTTGGAAGTTAAACGGTAACTGCTTTAACTTTCAAAAGGTGTATCACTCTGCTCCCTGAACGTCACGTGTCAATTTCGGAATGGAGAGATAAAATCATAAAAATGATATTTTTAAAAAATCAAATCAATTAGAAGTTGACACGTTTTGAAAAATGAGGGAGCTATGAGATCATTTTCAAAGTTAAGTTATGAGCACAACTTGAGACACTTTCTGATGCGATAAGTTGCTGCATGATATAAATGTTAGAAAAATCATGGCTGCATCTCTAATGTACATGACATTTAAAGAATTTTGGGCTTTCAAAATTTGACTGGGTTCAAAAGTTCTGCCAAATTTTTGTTCAAGCAATCAAGTACACTAATTGATGTGCTAAACATTTTCATTAGGAGCGCTAAAGTTTTAATCCTCCTACATTCATCCAAATTCCAAAGCCGACTACGACTGCAGTCAGTTTCAGCAACTACCTAAATTCCAAACACAGTTTCAAAGGGTACTCGAATTTTTAAACAAACACACCAATAACAACGTCCAAAGATGGCATTTTTCATGAAAAGCTGCAGCAAAAATTTCATTATTAATGCATTCATACAAACAGAAATTGAGTGATCAAACTCTTTTTTCTTAATATTTTACCTACCAACATTGGATTTTTCTTGGTTTTTGTTGAACTAGAAAAAAGGTCTGTTTCTTTAACACAATTTGACCATAATAACTAATAGATATGTATTCAACAATTACGACAGGCTAGCGAAAGCGCCACAGATGTTTGTTGCAGTAAACTTTGAACCAATATAAATCAAATTAACCTTTTTTTCTCCTTTTTCATATTTCATTTTAGAAAATTGGATACAGTCTAACTAAAAAATCTGACTAATTTAGAGAGGGAAAATACAAATGAAATGTAGCATCTTTCATTATTAAATTAATTTTTTGTTTACATCTTTTACAAAATAAAAAACTCCACCAATGAATTGTGACAAGCTGAATTGTTGGTTTCCTGATATTACATATTAAAGATAGTTAATTTTGATTGATATTGTTACGTCCGTTTCATAATACCTCAATCGCCATGTCAATAAAGTCAAACAATGTTAGTCAAAGTTTTTATTTTATTCTTCTACCGGCAAACATTTGTATTCTTTTTAAAAAAAAAACAATACAAAAAATATTTGCGCAATTTGTCGTACATTATTAAATAAAAAGAAAACCTCAATGTGCGCAGGATGTGACTTGAACCTAAAACTTCTAGAGATCGTAATAAAATATAGTAATTTTTTTCAGATCGTGAACACCAGCTATAACATTTATTTTCCCAACATACCTACAGACAAATGAAAAATATAGTTATTCATGAAGATGAATTGGCCTTGAAAAGGTCCAAGCAGCATTGTTTAGCAAGTCCCATGTTCCAAAATTTGTGATAATATTCAGCATATGTAAAATTGGTATAAATTGGAGGATGTCGAGGATCAATCAAATGGGGAGCAGGTCCAATAACAGCATCAGGGGAAGGGCAATAAAATGTTGGAATTGATATTCGTTCCTCTCCTGAGTTCACAACCGCTCTATGTAGCACACTCTTATATCTGTCATTACTAATCACCTGAAAAAACATAATTAACTAGTTAGCATTAATTAGATACATTTGTAACTATTAACTTACTAACATATAATTTGGGTTAAGCAATTAAATACCTGCATTTGATCACCAATGTTGACAATGAATGCGTTGGGAATGGGATTAACAGCGACCCATTTGTGATCTCGAGCTCGAAGAACTTGCAAACCAGGGACATGGTCTTGAAGAAGAATGGTGATTAGATTAGGGTCAGTATGGCCTGGTAATCCAAACGTAAGATCTGGCTGTGGACAAGGTGGATAATAGTTCATTGCCATGTGTTGGCCGTGCTTGCTTAGTGCTTTGTTTATGTAATCTTTTTCTAGGCCTAAACTTTCTGATATGGCTTCTACCAAATTTAGCACCAACTCTCTTATTCTTCGGCAATATTCACTTACTGATTTCCTGCCCAATTTATAAACAAGAAACTTTTTTTTTTTTAATTTCATTTATTCAGGATATTTAGTTATTGCATTTGAATTCTTTGCTGTCCATGTTGGGCAGCATAGAACACTTATCACTAACCACACGAAATATATTTTTAATTGAGACCGGAAATCCTGAATCGAAATATATTAAATAAAAAAGAAAATACCTACAAACAAAAGTAGAAGAAAGATAAAAGAAGAGCAAGAAAAGTAAAACACAAACGTCTATCAAGGCTAAAATAAACACAAACGTCTATCAAGGAGAATATTTAATAGGCTCAAAATATTAATTTAAATTTTTATAGTTTGGAACTCAATCTATCTCAACATACTACAGAGTTGAACACATTTTACCTAAAGTGAGGAGGATTAGAAGGCCATTCATGAATGTAATCTTCAATAGGATAACAATGGAGTCTTAAAAAATCTCTCCAATTGGCAACCTTTTCAGTCTTCACATTAAAACTGGTAGAAAGTCTTGTGGTTTTAGTAGGATCGTCGGAGTAGCACTTCAGCCTCTCACTTTCCGGCAGCATAAAGAATTCCCTGGCCGTGCTCATTATGCTATTTATCATTTCCTCCGGTATCCCATGATTCTTTACCTGAAAGAAGCCATCAAGTTGGCAGGCTTTGCCAATGCTCTCAACAATTAAATGGCGACTGGGGCCGTGAAGGTGTTGAAGATCAATTAAGGGAATGGAGGCGTCGGAAAGATCAACGCCGGCGAGATTAGGACGGTCGGAGATAGGGCGGATGTATTTAGAAGGAAGTTGTTTAATGCCGGAGGAAGCAAGGTCAGCAAGTAGCAGGTTTTTGGAACCCATTCTTACTTTGCTCATGGGATGGATTCAACCGCTCTCATATGCTTCTCATTTATAGCCAAAGTTGGCCTTTGTTGCGGTTATCAGAGTAAATCCAACAATTCTCTGTCATCGAGAATTTGGCAAAATGAGAAATGCAAATGGAGAATATGTCAACTTAATCATTTCTCGTATGATATTTTTTAAAATGAGGATGATAGAGATCCCTATTTTAGATAATCAATATAATATTATTACTATATGTATTTTTCATTATTTGTTAGTTTTTTTTGTTAATATTTAGAAATTGATATGATGATAATAAAGTATTATCATCATATATCTTCAGTGAAACTTATTTGAGGAATTGAGCATGAGTAATATGGACGGAGAGAAAACACTATCTTACAAAATGGAATTTAAGGAATGAAAAATGAGGAATATGGCTAGATTTTCTTTGTCGGTTTATTAATGTATGTTACTACATGTCACTAATCAGTGATTCTATATTCATGATTATTTTTTAATAGATTTTAAACTATTTACCAAAATCTTATAAAATACATATAAACAAGTAGATTTTTTTTAATTTGAAGGAATCAGAGATTGATCTTTGATCATCCTCACCTAGACAAGTGTTTTTAACTTGTCATTGTGTCTTCCTATAAAAAAAAACATGTCAAAAACCTAAAGAGGATAATGAGATAGATGCTTGACCTAACAAGTTTCATGTTTGAGTTGTGACGTTAATTATTTGCAAACTTTTGTTGTGTCCAATTCACCGATGTTCCAAAGTATTTGCAATTTCCTTTTTCCAAATGTTTGATCACAAACATTTAGTCCACGTTTTTTTCTTCATAATAATACAGAAGAAAAAATGTTGTGCAAAAAATAAAAGTTTTTTGTATTTAGCTACATCACTATAAAATATTTTCTGATGTTTGTTTAAATATCTCGAACATATTTTCTTACAAATTTGAATATGCATATCATATTAAAACTAATATATATATATACACACATATTAAAATATGCTAAAAATAAAATAATAATTATTTTATAAATATAAGTCATGTAAATCAATTATAATTTTATATAAAAATAAATGTAGATGGAAAAGGTGAATAAAGAATTAGTCAAAAAATGATGGTGAAGATGGTGGGGGGAAATGATGGTAATAATGGTGGTGGAGGTGGAGAGATGAAAGAGGGGGTGGTGGTGATGATATTTTACTTTATTTATAATTGTATAATATTTTTCTTTGACAATTTTTCTATGTCAAATGAACATTGAAAATCAAAATATATTTTTCAGCACAGTTTAGGGTTATTACCAACATCATCAAACGTTTTGTAATACTACATTTCAAGGGCTATGGTCAGTGAGATAGATTAATGTGGCCACCTAAGATACTGAAAGTTTTCAAATTGTGACAAATTAATTAAGCTATATTAATATATGAAGTAATCTAGTCAAATATTTCAACAATAATTTGTTTATATTTATTGCTTTGATGGTATCAGCATTTACTTTACTGTTTCAGTACGTCATTGCTCTTACATCACAACATGATGCCATCGATTCCTCTTTTCATCCTTCATATTGTCTCTTTTTTCTTTTCCCTTGATTTTTTTAAAATTATTAAAAATTTATATTGAATTTAGAACCATAATATAATTTCCTTATAATGTATTATTATATGATATCCGTCAATAATCGTCTTTCCATTTGTTGAGTCTTCAGAGGTCCTACAAAACAAATCCTCGGCCGGAGTTGTTTCCGGCGAAGATCCTCCGACGGTCTAGTAAGTGGTCAGAGTAAAGGGTGTTTTTAGTGAAGTTCTTTTATGATCACGTACCTTTTAGCAGTTGGAGACTTGCCATTTATAGGATTTGTGTGTCATGATGTCATGCGGGGTCCATCTGTGAGAGATACACGTGTGGCCCGCCGCTTGGGGGTCTTGTCCGCCGTCTGAGCATT